>VCAU01000104.1:0-113404 GCA_015844325.1 Aspergillus nanangensis | reverse complement strand
CACCCCCCCCCCCCCCCCCCCTTGTTATGACCCATTGCCTCCTCCAACTTCGTCAGTCCATATATATTCACTCAAGGGGGTCTCATGTACGAGATATAGTGATTGGACCCCAACCTGGGCAATATGAGTTTATGAGACGTCGATATAAGGTTGGGTGCTTTTTTATATATCTACTAGATCTTATGTTCATCCTCTGTATCTTTTCGTTTCATATACGATTAATAACCTTCCAAGTTTAGTCATACTCAGCACCTAGAACAACGTTCTGTGTCCAAATTTAACATACAGCGCACTGTTCAGAGAGAGAGAGAGAGAGAGAGAGAAATCAAAGCTTCGATCTACCCTCAAACCCAGCAACATAGTCTCCTCGCTGCATTTGGGGGGGCGCGGCCAGCAAAGGACCAATAGCCCTTCCGAAAGCCTTGAACTCCGGAGTCGAGCCATGAGCCTTGAGGTTTTCCGTATCCGTATACCTACAGAGCCATTGGGTTAGCGACTTCGGAGACGGGGTTGACTCGCAAAAACCCCTTATCAACTCACTTCTCAACAATGATCATCTCGTCGGTCTTGTGAGGCCGGACCGAAAAGTAGATTTGAGTCTTGGGTTCGGTAGCTTCCACGTGCTTGCAAAGGGTTTGGAAAGCTGCTGCAAGCTATTGTGGTACGATGATAGGGTTAGCTTGGGCGTATCCAGTCCTGGGCGTAAGGAAATTACAAGTCATACTTCATCGAATTTTCCTGGCTTGGGAACCAGCTTCACGATATTGTAGAACTCGCCGGAAGACATTGTAGTGGATTTATGAGTAGATGAAATAAGAACTTTTTTTGTTTTATGTTGACGAAATGAATATGAGTGAAGAGGAAGGGTTTGGTTTTATACGTTTTGCTGCTGATAAGATCTCGGTCTCGGCTGTCAATGAGAAAGGCGGAGAAAGCAAAGATGCCGAGGATATGAGAAAAAAAGAATATAAGATGTGGGAAGATCACCTAATCTCAATTCATGCCAACCTTGTTAGATTGTCAGGTTTCTGAAACGACATGTAAATCATACAATGAGCTAACTACCTTCACTAGAGATAGCTCCATGTGAATACTACCTCATACCTACCACCTTATGGATTGTAGATAATCAATCGATTAGGGCCTGGATTTCCCCGTGCTTGAGTCGTAATGGGTCACGTGACGATGACGTAACCCGCGCGGGAGCCAAGTTGGCCTTCGACCTCTCGTGCAGCTCTTATCCCTCTCAACATCGCGAATATGTTCTCTCCCCCTTGATCGCATGACCCAATATGAACAAAACACTTCTTCTTGTATTTCTGCACGGGTTCAAGGTGTGTTACTTACCTCTTCCCGCCTAGGGGGACGGCGGTAGGATCCCCCCCAGATCCGCGTCCACAACGTGTTAGATCTTGATTTAATTTAGTATTAGAAGCTGGATCCATATACTGACGGATATCTAAACTACGTTTAGGGCGATGACGATACTTTCGCCGCCTTTCCAGATCACCTACGATCTCTGGTCAACCGCACTCTCCCGGCTATAAAGGTCGCCACGGCTGTATATCCCAAGTATGACACGCGGGGCGAACTAAATGAATGCGTGGGCAGGTTTCGAGAATGGTAGGTACTCAAGCACCCAAGCCATCGGTAGAAAAGAAAAAAGAAAAGCACGCGGGTACTAGGGAATTTTTGTTGTACTTCTATCTTCGAGGTCAACTGACTTTTCGTTCTCCCCTCCCACAGGCTGCAAAACCAAGTCATCGATTTGGAGGTTGCAAACCAGACCGCTTCGCCCACCGTTGATCCCTCCGTGCATGTATTTTTGATTGGCCATTCGATGGGTGGTGTGGTGGCGGCCGACACACTCCTGCTCCTCGCCTCAGAACAGCCCATCCCTTCCAAGCCCTCAGAGCAAACAGCAACTAGCTCTCCGGCAGACTCGGGAATCGCGAGCAGCGCTCATATCGTCGAACCCGGCACGTTCATGTTCCCGCACATTCAAGGGGTCCTCGCGTTCGATACCCCGTATCTTGGAATCGCTCCAGGGGTGGTGTCATATGGAGCAGAAGGCCATTATAGGAATGTCACATCAGCGTATTCTACCATATCAGAGGTTGCCGGCCTGTTCGGATTGGGGAATAATGGGGCATCCACTCAAAAAACAGGCAGCAGTAATCAGAACACCACAAGAGAACCTCTACCTCCAGCCGGTGAAACGACACCAAGCACAGATGCTGCCGCAACCCCTTCCTGGCAGCGTTGGGGTCGATATGCCATGTTCGCAGGAGCGGCGGGAGCTGTGGCTGCAGGTGGTGCGGCTGCAATGTATTCCCAACGACAGCGTCTGACGGATGGTTGGGGATGGGTGTCGTCCCATCTTGCCTTTGTTGGGTGTTTGGCCCGTCCTGCAGAGCTACAGAAGCGCCTTGGTCTCCTGTCCAACGTGCAGAAAGACCGAGGGATCGGTTGCACGAATTTCTATACATGTTTGGGTAAAGGCGCGACGTCGCTGGTCGAGACCACAAACCAAGGAAGCACCTCGTTTAGCCAGAAGATCATTCGCTCCAAACACCGAACATTTTGCACGCTCCCTGCCGAACTGGAAGGACATGATCCTCCGCCTACCTCGGAAAGTGGACTCCGATGGGTCAGGGCTGTCAATGATAAAGCTAAGGACGAAACCAATGCTCATATCAGTATGTTCCAGCCGAACGAAAATCCTGGCTTCTACGATCTTGTCAGAGATGCCGGTAAAATTCTAGTTAATTCTATTGACAAGGGCTGGTATAACACGGCTAGCGGGCCAATCGAAGAAGTTGGCGGGCAATTGCCGCGGACCGAGAACGGCAGAGTGCAGGCCGAGACCGACAGTGGGTTTATGGATGGAGACGATGTTGTGGTTGTGGACTGAAATCCACCTGGCTATTCGTGCACATTCATCGGATATGAAGTGTTTCAAAAATACGCCCAGGCCTACTCTGTTTAGGACCCTCATTTCTGCTTTGAGAGGTGACAAGGCTGCTATTGCGCAATTTAGACTTGGACTAAGTTACGCCGACATGGTCGACGGTCAACAACGTCTGTCGATCGTTCCTCACGTTCCGAGGTTACATCTCTAGCTCAGCATGGATATCACATCCGATGGCTCACTCCCCAAGCCAGAAGGGTCCGATCGCCTCGAGATGATGGGGGTGGGGGTTGTGCGCGGATTCTCCACGGACGAACATAATTCTTCTTATCCGACAAGAGTAGCGTCGCCTGCTTGCTTACTCTTCCTTCTAGCAAAGATGGCTGTGCTGACCATGCACAGACTACTCTTCAGCTCAGTCCACCAGGGGGGGAAATTCCGTTCGCTCCTTTGAAACTTCGGGTATTTTGTGTGTTCCTTCACGACTCCACCGGAGCGCCGAGTAGTGACGGAAACGTTTTCCAGCACAAGTTAGCATCAACCGCCAGGCCCGCCCCCCTGGCTGACCTCATTGATTGAACTAGACTCATCAATTTTATTTTCTTGTCAGACGGGAAACTGTTATTAGTTGTTTATTTCTATAAAAAATTTTTTTTTTTAAACCAGGGCTTTTTACTCTTCTTTTTTTTTTTTTTTTTTTTAATACTCGATGGGTCTTCGCATCTTCCGCCTATTCTAGACATGGTGCCAGGCCGGCTCGGTCGTACTTCGGGACCCTCAATTAATTATTCTCAGCAAGTGGGTAGGCACTATGTATTTCATGGAAATAATTCATGTTAAGTGAACAAAATAAAGCTTAAGTTAAATGCCGGCAAATTTCCCGGCATGAATTGGGTTGTGTCAGGGATCAACGTTTAATGCAGAAATAACAACCAAATCGCCGCTTCATTAGCACATACATACATACAAGACAAAAGATGGCAGCCCAACAATGCAATTGTAAATGCGAACAGCCAACCACAATTTGCGGGAAAAGAAAAAGAAAAAAGAAAAACACTGTACAACTCGCTGATAAGACCTGGGCATGTCACAAGGACAGGCAGCAGAATAAAAAGCCCAACCCTCAAAAAAAAAAAAAAAAAAAGTCAAATAATGTAGTACATGTATAATCGACTCGCATAAGTCAGTATGTCTAACACTGATGTTGAGAAAATTTGTTGGGCACCAAAGCAGGATCCGTCGCTCGGAAAAAGGAGGGGAAAGGAGATATTGTTGAGGAGATCCTTGAGTAAAAGGGCGGATTAAGTTCATAGAGTCAAGGGAATTATGCGAGGATATCCATATTAATAATTGGGGCCGTTATATGTCGAGGGCCGGTGGTGGTGCATGCTTCCGGCATACTCCGAGTTCGTATCCTGGTAGGCAGTTGCGCGACGGTCCTCTTCCGGAAGGAGTTCTTTGACCTCCCAGGTATTAGGCTTTATGCCAACTGAGAATTCGAGGTCTTCTTTGGTGATGTAGTCCCAAAACTGGAGTTGAGGAGGAGCGTGTCAGCGATTCCATAGAGAGAGGCGGATGGATGTGAATTGTGTGGGGTGGGCAAAACAAACCTTGTAAACCATCATGACAGCCAGAAGATTACAGAAGGTCGCGAAGAATAAACCATCCAGATAATGCTGGACATTGTCGCAGATGGTATCGCTGAAGCCATACAGGAGGACTTGGCCGCAAATAAAGACGAGTACGCCAAAACAGATATGGCCCAGTGGCCAGCGGTCCTCCAAAGTGTTCATGACCAGCAACAGCTGCATGACGAGATACACCGCGATACATATCGCATTTACAAGGTATAGAACCACAAACATCCCGACGGTGTTGGTGGGGCTCAGTCCCCCCCATGACTTGAATGTGAGTAGGGAAACCACAAACGAGATGGCAAACATCGCAGTGGATGTCAGCCGAAGTAGCCAGACGGAGAGGGCCGTGCCATCCTCATATAGCTGGAAGCCCACAAACCCGTTGACAAGTAGACATGTACAAAGAGCAGAAGCCAGACCGTTTTGAACGGCGACAAAGTAGGGGAAAGGGTCACTCCTTGGTGGGACGACACCGGCGTCGATGACCAGGGAGCACATAGTTAGAAGCATGTAGATATAGAAAAAGGTGATGATCTCCTTGCGGCCTAGATGTCAAGCGTGTTAGTGATACTTAAAGCTTACCTAACAGCAAACAGTATAGATAAGTTAAGGGGGCAAACGTACCGACGGCAGTGAACTTAGATCTAACATGTAGAATCATGATCACCGTCATACCCAGCGCAATGATATGGACGAAGGATGCAGCACCCTCGAATATGATGGTGTTAGCCAGTTCGATGTTTCGAGCATAGCAGTTCGGGATAATGCCGGTTGATCCTGAGATGGAGGAGGATTTCCCAACGAGGGAGCATAGTGGCAAGGCCGCCTTCTGGCAGATCGAGTCGAAGTCGCCGAACCCCATACTTGTTGTTGATGGCCAGCCGTGAATGTAGCAGTTGTATATCAGACGAGTTGTTTAGATCACTAAAGGATATTATGGAGGAGAGGAGCGGATCCAATATCGGTCTCCACAACGACGGATGGAGAATTGGGTTTTCCGTCGAGCCAAACAGAACCTCCCCTTTTCTTCTTGGGGGTGACAGGAGGGTATGGGCGCTGCAGCAAATGCGACTCTCTGCGTGTGCACCGAAGAAGCGAGTCTGAGCACCTAGGAGGTGGAGATATAGCGTGAGGAGGTCGCCAACACAGCAGTAACCACCGTCTGACGAGGGGTTGTTTCGCGTGTTTTCTCCTTTGATGCGGCGATTGGGGATCGTGGATCACGGGTTGCACTAGTCACATATCGGGACTAGCTCTATTTTGTCTGTCTATTTAGGCCTAGTGCACATGCCCCAGACCTTGTCTTGCCGCTAGTCCTGATATGGAAAGTTGTTTATATCGGGGCAGCTAACTAGTTCTGGTTAAAACCACAAGATAAGGGTTATGTATTATTAGACTCAATTTGTGCCTTTTCTTTATATTTTCCCCTTCTTTCTTGAAAATTTTCAATTTGTGGTGTTAAAGAGATGTTCCGAGTCAACATATTCATTATCAGCGCATTTTCTAGTGCCACAGTCTATCTGTCATAGTAGTGTCTAGCGCCTGCATGATATCTTTCAACTTATCTATCATACCAACTCTTAGTCCCCGCACATCCATCGGGAATATTACCTCAAGAACAGGGAGTATCCAGGTCTAGATGCCGAGCAACAATCACGGCGGAATATCGGATCTGACTCAAGTGCGGTAGATGACGGCATTCGATGGCAAACTCGTCACCGAATATCGAATGTATCAAACCGCGTCATCACTTTATTTCAAGCTAGCCCTAAGATACTGAAACATTCGTCGCAGCTTATCATGATACTTCTGGGATTCTCCTCCTGTATGTTAAATATAAAAATTTAAGATGTTGTAGGTTCTACAAGCCCTCCTTCCTTCGGACTCCGTAGAATACGGAGTATACGAAAGAAAATTTAAGGAATGTTCACTAGTTTAGCCCCCCACTCTAGCCGATAGAATTTGACATGCACATGCTTGACGGCAAATCTAGGGTTTTATCAATTCTTAGTCGCGACTAAAACAAGCGAAAGACACTAGAAGATATAGGGCTTGTTTCGATTTTAGCAAGAGCCTGGCACTTTCGGTGTCATATGTATCGGCTTACTCAATTCGTGTATGTAGTTGGAACGAATGCCTACTTTGCTATCGCTATTTGCCTTACTATTGACACGAAGTCAATGCTGCCGATCTTATCAAGATCCTGGAAGATATGTAATCTCATCCAGAACCCCCTTGCACGTCTGCATAATGAAGATTGTATGATACAGAAATTTTCAAGGAAGTATCTCGAATTTTTTCTTAATTACTATTAAATAATAACCTATCTATCTGCCTAGTGTACCTAGGTAGGTCTAAGGTTGGTAGTTCGTTCGTTCTTCACATTAGCTAGTTTTTTATTTTTTATTTCTCAAACCAAGATAATTAAAAACAAAAGATTGAAGAAAAGTAATTGCTTTTTTCTTTCTTTTTTTTTTTTAAAACAAAAAAAAAGTTGGCTCTCACAAACCGTCATGCTAACTTCAATTCGGACCGCTATCCACCGAAAATTTGGTTTGATGGCACCATCCGAGTGGACACGTCTCACCATAGAAAGCTGTTGCATGCCCTACCAATGAATCGACATTTAATTAAGTTCAGGTTAAAAAAAAATTCATGGAAGTCTTGGCGCCATTGTCCCCCTGCCTGACTCGCAGCTTACGTATAGTAATATAACAACAGCCAGATTAAACTCCCACTCTAGGCAAGGCCTCTCTATTACGACTACGACATATTGGTAAAGCTCTCTATTCACCAGGAGACAGTGGATAATTACATGAGGATAGTGGGGTTCACACCTCTATCCTGAAGACAGAATTCTTCCAGAAGGCAGAACAAACTTCCATAGTTCAGCGATTCGGAGTCTTAGTGGATCCGAAGGTTGGATGGATCCTTCAGGTACGGGGAGCGGCTGGCAACTTGCATGGAAGCCCTAAATCAAATCCAAAATCCAAAATCCAAAATCCAACCTATGTTGGTTCTTCCACGTAATGCCGCAAGAGGATAGTTCGTTTGCTCTGATTTTGATTTTTTTTTAATCTTAGAAGTGTGACAGCAAATATTATATAATATTATCTCACCTTCTTTAAGGCCTCTTCCATGTATATACCCCTCCATTATCATCAGTCTGGATTTTCCATACTTGTTCCGAATGGCCTGGACGTGGCCCAATCAAGGACTAAATGACGTTTATTAATTGTCATGCGGTTTCTTTTGCCGGGAGTTGCCAACGAGTAAAAGGGGGAGGATAGATAAATAACAAGGACTATTACATGCGGAGAAACAGGGTGTGACTTCAAAATGCAAAATCCAGGAGGGCTGCCCAATCGAAGTACTCCTACTGAGACTAACAAACCTACGAATTTCCCCATATCTGATCATTATTGCTATTAATTCATGCCATCGACTAGTTTTCTCGGGACGATCCAGGTGAGTTGTCTTAGCCAATCGAAATATTCCAACGAAGGCTATTTGTAGCCACTATGGGGAAGCCCGCCGTTTCTTCCACAGTTCCGTTTATAACAGACCCTCCGCCTACAAGTTATATCAGGCCATCTTTCTTCCCAGGCATAGATATCTACAATCCTCTCACTGGTGTTATAGCCAACTGATCATGCATGATGATCCTTAGGAGCGCCACGTGCAGGTCAAATAGCAACGGCTGCGAGGGACCATGTCGATCTCCCATTGACCCGATCAGTCAAGACATTTCAAGGATTGTGGGACAACCCACCGATGCTCCTGCAAACTTAGCAACCGCGGCATTAATTTTTTAGGCTGTTGCAGTTCCAACAAGGCTCCATGTCGCTAGACCCGCATCTGTACCGAAGACAAGGAGGGAAGGGGGACGGATGAGAGGTTGTTTATTTATTGG
Source organism: Aspergillus nanangensis (assembly GCA_015844325.1). Classification (NCBI taxonomy): domain Eukaryota; kingdom Fungi; phylum Ascomycota; class Eurotiomycetes; order Eurotiales; family Aspergillaceae; genus Aspergillus; species Aspergillus nanangensis. Next base: position 104,943 of record VCAU01000104.1, on the reverse strand, counting down.
GGAAAAAAAATTTTTTTTTTTAATCTCCTGCCGCCCATTAAGGTATAGATGGAGAGATGTTATCCTGCATGGGCGGGAACATACCGAATGGTCATGGTTCGTGGACCGTTGTTTTCCACGATGTTCGAGTATTTTTAATTATTAATTAGAATTTCTCCAATATTTTTTTAATTCATTTATTCATTTTTTTAATTTTTTATTTTTTATTCCTTTCTGTTTTATTAATGTACCCTACTTTTTTTTTTTTTAATTCAATTTTATCTTTCTACATCTCTCTTAATTAATAATAATCTTTTATTTATTAATTTACAACGGCAGTCCCCTGTCACCCTGCTGCAGTCGGCTTGTGATGGTCTCCAACCTACCCTGGGGACTACAAACACTTTTCTGTAACGGGCCGCCATGAGTGGCATAAAATATACTCTTTTCCTTCTGGTTCATTTATCGGACGTTGACATTTTCTCTTGACTTGCCCACCTCACCAATATTTTTTCTATATATTACCACGAAAGTTTGAACGGATTACCGGCTTAAAAAAAAAAAAAGTCAAAATACATATACTTCTTGTTAACTTAACATTCCACCTTCAACACCTCCTCTTCGTTCCGATCCGAAGACAGTGAAAATACAGCCAGCTATCTCCTCCTTAACGTCAACTTCCTCCAAAAAACAAAACAAAACCTCACATGCATCTTTAATGCATCCAAGATGTGCAACTATTTCAAAAATTACTATATCTACAGCACTTGTCGGGAACCCAGTGTCCACATCATTCGCACATCTATAGACAACGGAGATGGAGCTAAAGATAAGCGATGCTCAGAAAGTCCTCATGATCGATTTATTGTCGTCGTAGGGACATGTCGCCTTTGCTGCTAATTCGCCCATTCGAGAGCCCTATCATCATCTACAACTGCCGCCCACGGGACTACCTACATGTACACCTACCTGCCTTTGATCGCGGCCAGGCGGCCCAAACCGACCCCAAATCTAGTCCAGTCTGGACATCCTCGACATTATACCAGCCTTCCTAACGACTTCGAAACGACCCTCTGTTATATTTCAGCGAGACGTTCTATCGCGTCGACCGTGATATATCTCATTTTTTTCTTTCTTTCTCGAGATGGACTTCTTGTTTACTGTTTTATATCCCATACAAATATTTTACTTCTTTTCCCTTGTTTTTTGAATTAAAAAAGGGAAAAAGAAACTTCTCTATTTCTTGCGTCTTTGGGGGATTTTATATTCTGACTTCGGGAGTGTCTTATTAAACCTTTTTTTTCTTTTCTTTTGGATTCTTTTATTACCCTTTGACCTTTTTGTTTTCGTTTCCTTTCCGTGGAATTCTTCAATCAAAAAATCTGTTATCATATCTTTCTGTATCCCTGATTTGGTTAGGCATCATATGGCGTTGACGGGAAGGAGTTATAAAAGGACCGGGATATCTAGATCGGGACAATTTTTTCCTGGCCCAATTCCACAAATAATGAACGAGTCTGTGCTTGCCATCTGGAACAGAAGAAGAGAAAGAGGAATGTCATAAGAAATCAAAAAAAAAAAAAAAAAACACAAGCCTTCAACCCCACTATTGTTCGGTACAAGTGTGTTCATACAGCTGTTGACTCGTCAAAACATCAGTAGACTCGTCAAAACACTGCATGCAGTTCTGCCTGCATTATCTATCAACCCCATCACATGCCATTGAGATGATAGTATGATGGGACTGTGGAACGTTTCGCAACGAGAACACATCCTTCAGCGAATTCTCCTCGCGAATTACGGGCGCAAATTACAACGAACGCTACACAAAACACCGCCTTGACCCCCTTCCCCTCGATATTTTTTTTTAAAAAAAAAGGGTTGTTACTACTATACTAATGATTTTAGTTATCAATTTCGTGGGCTATTTACAGTTGACGCAATGGCCTACAAGACCGTTGCCTGCCAAGCATATATGAGCCTGCATCTACGGGGGTCCAGATGACGTCTGTGCTCGCGATGGAGTAACCAGCCGAAATGAAGAAGGGAGGCTAGATGAGGGTAGAATTCATTGTTACTATGGTCAATGCTGGAGCGTCATGCTATTAATTAATTATCCTTGAGGGGGAGGGCAGGAAAGAGGCGCCAGCTCTCCTGTCTCTCGTTCTCTGACTGAATGTCTGCCTGTGTTGTCTTGCCTGCTTGGGGGGAGGGGGACTTTGCGCGCACGGGAATTATTCTGACAAGCTTGAGAGATCCTAGCAAGGGTTATCTGATCGGGCCTCTCCTTGAATTTCCCTTTGATTTGATTTGATTTTCTTTTATGTGATTTGATTTGATTATTTATTTATTTTTCTCTCATTAATTTATTAATTTATTAATTAATTCTACTTCTTCTTCTTCTTCTAATTTACTTTGGGGGGTTCATTTTAATTTTCAATCTCTAAATTTCTAATCTTTCAGTTCAACTCAACCCCCAGACCCGAACCCGCCGCTGCCCCTCCCTTTCTCCGCTTCATCAACAACGAATGCGTGTTCTTTCAGGATCCATCCCTATGTATCCACCTCCCTCCGTGACAAAAAAAGTTATTCCTCAGGTGTATCTACACGGGAGGTCCGTCTTGTCCAAATTATTATAGCCCACCCTGAACAAACCCCCCTCCCCCATGTGGTTTCGGTGTGGCCAGGTGCCGTAACAGGCCGTGGTTACACGTCCGCTGAGACTGCAGAGAGGATTCTTAGGCTAGAGATTCGCCTAAAACGCTAGACAGGGATCTGAACATGGGATGGCACATAGGAACTAGTTTAGTCCCTCTCTTTCTCCCCCCCTCCAAGGACACACCCATTCTGCTCCCCCCGAGTGGAGATGGAGAATTAAACCAGGGCACGGCCATTCACATCCCTCCATCTGGGTAATTCGTCATGGGTCGTGGGAAATATTTGCGCATGATCGCGAATCAGATTCCCTCGGCCTCTGAAAGCGAATGTCAAACTGTCGCTTTTATCGTCTCCTTGGTTTAAAACCCACTTTCGGGCCGAATGTGCATTACTGCAGGGCAGGAGGTTTAGTACCTCGTCGGTCCACAACACTAGGTAGACACTTCAGAGTCCAAAACACACTCACAAAATAGAACTTGTGGTTCGAGCCTCAGACAGCCGCGGTTTGCAGGTGCTAAATTTCGGTATATGTTTTCCCCCCCTCCTTCTCTCGCTTCGTCGGTCTGTTCATCCGTTTTGATTAGGGTGAGGGGGTTCAAAGGGAGAATGACATGAGACTTCTGGATTACGTAGTATCATCAACATGACTCTCTCTGCCTCCCTCTTTTTATTACTATTTCTCTCTCTCTCCCTCTTATTATAGGTTCCCTAGATGATAGGTGCAACCAGAACCAACCGTTAGTTGTCGATCCTTTGATCCCTGCTCGGCTGTTTTATTTAATGTTAGTTGTTTAGATGTCCATCCGATCTTTCAATATTTTCCCATCCCCGTCATTTCCGAAGGGAAGTTTTTCCCCCATGGAAGAGGGCAAATAGATAGCTCCAGCGGCCTTTTACCGGCTGATCACAAGACAATTGTTTGGACTACTCCGTGCAACCTCCTACCTGATCACACCATAGAGGTGGACGAGACTGAGGTACTGAGTCAGGTCAGGACACGGAGGGGGCCCAGCCACACACGTCCACTCTATACGCTAGGGTTGATTACCGAATGAAGAAGTCCTCTTGGTGCATCCCGTCCCTATTCCATGGCATGATGATGCCGATCCACCTAGACCAGATTTCGAATGACACAATTGTGACCTCATTCAAAAGACGTGAGAAATGATTCCTCCTAGATCGTCTCCCAATCAACTCCACGGTTAAGTCTTATCGATTTAATTTATTTTTGGTCTGCCAGATCGAAGCTACGCGGGTAAACCCCTGTGTGAATTCTGCCTTTTTTTTGCCCTAGAATTAGCCGTCGGTTGCGACAAGGTGGCGTCAACCCTGCCCTACAGGTATATACGGAGTACAAAGGTATTATGTTATTTATCTCGGGGGATTTGTTTTTAAGGACATGGAATGAAACACATGCAGAGGGACAATATAGTTTTGAAATCCTTCTCCTTTTTTTATTTTTATTTTTAGATATTATTATACCATTCTACTATTAGATAGTGTAAAAGTGCCTTAATGACTTCCCTTGAATATGACAATAATGATAAATAAATACAAGGATGTGAATCAGAAACAAAATTGCAGGTTGATTTCTACCTATCCCTATCTAGTAGTAGTAAGGTGATAATAGAATTCACACTATAGATCCTCGGTACTGGCCTTGGGATCAATTTACCCCTGATTTTTCTACAATTGGTCTAGAACCGGATATAGTATTTTTGGCCAGTGGGAGGACGGTGATTGGTTGTCTCCGATCTGTCGGCTTTCTCCGTCTCCGATCCTTTTCCTGTAGGTGAGGAAGGACTACGTTACATATATCATTTATTCAATCGTCAACATAAGCCGTGGTTAATAAAATATACTCTCTAGGGCTCCCGAGGTCCGGGGCTCCTGAGAGAGAGGGAAAAAAAAAGGATCATGACTGACGACGGAGACGAAGGAATGCTACTAAGAATATAATAATAATTTAGAGCCAAATTTCAAACAACAAAAACCCAGGTACCTAGTATCTACATAGCCTAATTTTTCCGCATCTGTCACGATCGTTCTGTCTCATTCATCAGGAATCTTCTTCCCAGGCCTATGAAACGGTCCTTTTGTTGCCCTGGACGGAGAATCAACCCGGAAAAGCCGACGCCACCAATGCACGGATCAACACAAATCAGGGCGAGATTTGATTCTAGTCAATGGAAAAGTACGAACCATGGCACGTCAGGTCTCCAGTGCCGAACTAGGGGCGGGACAGATAGCCGGGACAGGGGGAAAAAAAGATGAGACAGTAAATTAATCAAATTAATCACACTACTGACTCTCTGGTGAGCCATGGGTCTGGAGGAGACTTATGTAGGTGCCGATGTGATGACGATGCTTATTGGGGTGAAGGTCTCGTTTTTGTTTATACCCCCATCTTGAATGGATGGATGGTTAATTTAATATGCTGGTCAAACTGTAGTACTTAATTTTCTTTACCTTTTCAATTCTTATTACAGAGTATTATTATTATTATTAGGGGTTCTTTTTTTGGCCAGTAGGATTCGTTTTCGACATCCTATAGATGAATAAATAATATTTCGGCCGGACTGTGTTTGATGCACAGTTTCTTTCAAAACGTGGGGGGAAACAACATCCAAAATAAATCAATAAAAATAAAAATAAACATCCGAAAAGAAAAAAGGGAAAAAAGCAAACACGCCATCTAGTATCAAGTAAAACAAACCATGCATGGCTAAGCTCTAGTGCCCGGAAACCCTTCGTCACCAGCTTCCTGCCATTTTAGGCTTATCTGTCATATTCACGGCGAATGTAGGGATCTGGGGAAGATTCGGCAGCCTTTGCCGGCACAACCCTTGTGATGAATGCATTGAGGATTTACGTAGCTACTGGCGGCTACTCCCCCCCCTCCCAAAAAAAAAATTAAGAATAACGATCTTGATAGTAATAATAACTTGCAAATCACGTCAAATCTCGTAATCTGTACATGTGCATACTGTATCTGACCGTCAACGGAGCTGCATGCAAATTCCATATCGGGAAGTCTCTTCGGGGGGATCAACCCGTGATGGATTTGTATATCGTTTCATCATTATGATGGGATATGCTTCAGGAAAAGGGTATCAAAACACTGGTCATCCTTCATGTCTATCAATCGGCAAACACTCTCGCCACAAGAGTACGTATACTGGCCACACCTAGTCACCACACGGAGAGAATCCCGGAAAAAGGGACCGTGACAAAACCCTGCCTGCCAAACGACCGACGCCACAAGGGCAGCTTGCTACGTCAGTTTAAACTCACCCAAGACCAATGTGACGCACACCAGAAAGGGGTCAGCCTTCGGTTACTACCGCCGGACTCCAGCTGACTCGGACATCTGACGATCTCATGTCGCCTTGTTGGTGGCAAGCGATTGGATGGTATCGGGTCTTCTGCGGGCTTGGGAGATGAGATCATTCGGCAAGAGATACACACCTGCCCGAAACAGAAAAAGCAAGAGGGGAAGTTGGTCGTGGGGGATTGACAGTGGATTAACTCAGAAGGGCTGGATTGTTGGGTTCTATTTATATCAAGAGAGTTTTGTAGTCAAATGAACTCTCCTGCGACAGTTGGAGTTTGGGAAACCCTGCTGTTCTATATTAGGTTATGCTAGTTAGCCACAAGAGATAATTTATGCTGGATGATCTCTGACGTACACAGTAAAGAAACATTTCTCTTACAATGAGATGTACCTTAGACATGGTAGTATCTTATTAGATACTCCATAGAGTAGGTAGGGTGATTTGCTGACCTTTGATGTATGCATCATCACTATATCTAAGGTACTCGTTGATAATTACCCGTCATGTCGTACACAGGCCACATCGAAACATACGTACCTTACATACCTCGTAAGATCGTGACTTCCATATTGAGTTAGGGAATAAATGTATTATTAGGCCGAGCCCCTTGAATTCGTTCTCATTTGCCATTAAACCCTCTGCAGGCGGATAAACCCCCTGTGGTAATAATCATGAACATCTCTTCTGCTGCAACTGCAACTGCTCCTCAGTTCTTCACTTTGGGTTCGCGAGTCATACAGTACAGCTAAGTATACAGAAATCAGCGTTACTTTCTTCTTGGCCATGCAAAAAAATAGAGAGAACGAGCGTAACCTACCATGCAAGCATCGGCCCCATCCCTACACTCCATCTCTCTGCTCATGGTAAAGCCCATTTTCTCATAAATCTTGACATTGGGCACATTTCTTGAACTTTCCAAATAACACTTCACCCCTTCTTCATCGGCGCGGTCAGTCACTGTCTCGAACAGTTTCCTACCGATACCCTTGCCCTGCGAACCGGGACTGACTGCCACGATGTTACAGAAATAGTACCCGCGCGGGTCATCCCAGATTGCATTGTGGGCCTCCTGCTGGCGATCCTTCCAGATCCAATAGCGTTTGGAGTTGAGGCCTCCCCGGCCCCAATGGCGCAGGTTGTTTAACGACTGCCGGAAGGACAATAACCATCCCTGAGACCAACTGTACCAGCTTTCGGGCTCAGATGGTGATTGAGGAGGTAGCCAACAGGAAACACCCACGATTTGAGAAGGTGGTGCGTCTGATGTGGAATTTGATGACTGGTCGTCGGTGGAAGACACAGTCTCTTTCGCGACATAGAACATGGCGTTGTTAATCCCCCACAGACATCGTATCGCAAGGGAGTCATGGTTTCTTTGTTTGTTAAACTATTAATGGGAAATTCCAAGCAACAACACACGCGAATCGGTATGAACCCGATTGCGTTAGAGACAGTTATCCAATATCAGCCACGTTCGCGATCCTCCCAGGGAGAAAGGTGCAGATGTACGCCGCAGCGAAGGCATCTCCTTGGTGAGACACTCACCTTGGACGAGTTGAAGACCCAGACGAAATATGGGTCTTCTGCAAATGCTTGCTGAATGACCTCGATTGCTCCGGGAATGTCTTCGACCGTGAGTGGGACAACTTCGATCGACATTTTTGCGTTCGTGAAATTGGGCGAGGCTTTTCAATACTGAAGCGAGTGGGCCCTTGCTAGTCTTTTAGGGGGTTGCGATGAAGTATTGAAAGAGTTGGTCGGGATGGGGTGAACACTGCAGGCAACTTCCTACTTCTGCACCCTCCTTGGAACACAACAGAGAGCTTAGGCAAAGTGATGCAGCAGAGTCCCCCTCATATCATCGCGGCTGATAAGAAGTGGAGAAATTCTGTCGCGGGATTCGCCGTCTTGGGAAGGTCCATGCGGATCTCTCATGATGACGTTCAATCTATGGTTACTTTCAGCCACACAAACACATTCTTTCCCTACCTCCCTCTCTCTATGTATATATACATGGGCTATAATTTCTCGCGGCTCTGGAACCGTATCATACTATCCTGATAACTAGTAGCCACCAACTGTCCATCCGGGCTCCATAACCAACTCTCATGCACAGCACGGTTCTCCCCAGATCGAGGACTCCAACCCTCCTGGACAAACCACTTCTTTTCAGGTTCTCCATCTGTCTTAGTCGACACCCCATCCCACTCAAGCATTCGTAGCGCCTCGCCATGGACATGGAAAACCACCGTTAGTGTCAAACTCGCCATGCCAACCCAGGTGGTTTGGCCCAGTGCCCGCGGAACCAACAGCAAGGAGTTTTTATCGCTAGAGTACATATGCGCACACGCGTATAGGTTGTCATATTCCCCCGACTCTTCTTTCCGCTTCAGCTCCTCCCGGTTCACGGAGACGTCACCCTCCGGGGACCCCTTGAGGGAGTACACGGTCAATTGGCGATAATCCACCGGGTTCTGCCGCACGCTTTCCGCGCGGTTGTAGTCTTTCATGTCGACCTTCCGCACTTCCACCCCCGGGAATTCGCGCTCCGTAAAGCTTCCCTGCTGCACCGCGTTGATCCACCAGTCCACGTCCACACTGGGACTGTGCTCCTGGTCTTCCGGTCGTATCCCCTCCAGTAAGTGCTTGAATCGTTCCTGGACTGGTCGCGGCTGATGGCCGATCTTTCGCTGCTGCTCGTCCAGTTTGAACGAGCAGAGGCTGGAGAAACAGATTTGGCCTTCTTGTCGCACCTCGACCGCTCGCGTACAGTAGGCCTTTCCGTCTCGGAGATGGCGCACGGTGAATATGTATGGAACGTCTATGCGACCCCCCACAATAAATGTGCCGGTCATATCCTGCCGTGGTGGTTAGTGGTTGAGGGGGTTGGGGGAGATTTGGTATGTGAGGGGAGGGGGAAGGAAGGGGACGTACATGGATGAAGAAGCCTTTCCCTACGGTTTTCGACGCAGCGTAGGCCGATTGAGCGTAGACATGTCCACCGAATGCCCTGTTGCCCTCTCCCGGAGGAAAAGGCTGGTAGATGGATTGGAATCGCTCGGCCTTTTCTGGTTCGTCGGGGTTGGTGTTCTTGGGGTCATCGAGCCGTTTGAGACTCATCAAATTAACAAAGGATACCGTGGTTGGAAGACCCTGGGCCCCAGAATTGGGGGATTCCTCGCTTGATGCCATGGTAGGCAAGTTGATGGCGATTGTGTTGGTATTCTCTCTCTCCTCTAGTAGATCTTTGTTGATGGTTCTACCCTAGCCTGAGAATTGCGGGGTTGATTTAGTTTTCTTTTCTTTTTTTGCCCCTTTTTTTGGCGTTCTTCTACGCAGACTGAGTAGAGATATCACGAAGCGTGTGTCCTATAATTTTTTTTTATTCTGGAGAATGTGGACGGCGACCTCAAGAGTAGTAAGTTCGACGTAGGGACCTCGGCTGCATCAATGGAGGCGGAGTTGCCGAATAGATCGCAGGCAATTGGCCAGTCTGAAAGGGACTTGACCAGATGGGGTTACCACGATGGTTCCACAGTTACCCAGGTAAAAGTAATCAACAATTGCGAACAAAGTCAGACACGAGACTAGTTGGCGCATGATCTAGCGCAATTAACTTCCTGTATACTCCTCAGGGTCATCTGATAGGGGGAGATAGGGCTATGCTCACGTGCCAGGACTGGACGGAATAAGAAAGTCACGCAGAAAGAAGTATATTTCATGGCAGTTAAAAGATAATATATGCGCCCGCGATGCTGGTATGATAATACAATCGTCTCCCATCCCGGAAAAATAAAAGAAAGAGAAAACAAAAGAAAAGAAAAGAAACAATAATGGTACATCGATATCCAAACAAACCCCGATGACACATGAGCAGGTCCGCAAATTTCCTACTCATCCCATTTCATCAGTCTTAATAAGGAGACCGGTTCAAATCGAATCAGAGATGCTGCGCATTTTGTTCCACTCGACCTTTCCTTCAACATCCTTGATTTCCTCAAGTTTGTCGCCCAGCTTCACAACCGAGAAGCGAATCATTCGAGGATCGAGGCCGAGGGTTCTCCGGACGGCAGTTTGGACGGGCCCGGAAGCATCAAAGCGCATGATGAAATGATGGCCCTCAGTGTATCTGGCCTGATGTTTGGTGGTGGGCTTGGGCAGCCGGAAGGTGCCCCAGTTGGTATATCCACGGACTACGCCGCCGGACCGGAGGACTTGGACACCGGCATTACGGGCGATTCTGCATTTGTATTTTTGTCAGTCTTGTATCTCTCTAGATGTTGATTCAAAGGGCGGCAATTGGTTGGAAGCCGCGACAGAATCGCACTGTGGGCGTGTTTGCTCGGCAGGGAGGTTGAACGTACTCTCGGACCTCATGGAGGCTGCCTGGACGGACCTGGAAAGGGAAGAACAATCAGCGACACAAAAACTCATTGATATATATATTATCTTCCTGGAATATGAATGAACATACAACGGCAATCAATTCGTACAACATCGCCTCGACGGAAGTGTGGGGAAAAAAGAAGGCGTCGGAGAAGGATGACGGAGATGGGGGACGATGAGATTTTCCCGACGTGAGGCTTACGGCCAACGGAGCTTCAGACGCGCTTATCGGCAGTCTTGGCGGCCGCTATCAGCTCGGCAAGCGCTTTATCCATCTCTCCGCGGACTCGACTTTACTTACTTCAACTTCCTTTCCCACTTCTTCCTCAACTTCCAACCTTTCCTCACTCACCCCCAATCCAATTCCCCGTCTTTCTTTCGCCCCCCCCTCCCCAAGCCAAAATGTCTGCTGTCGCTAGAACCGTCCGTCCCTTCGCCTCGCGCGTGCTCTCTCAGAAGCTCCCTATTACCGCCGCCCGCAGGGTTTCGCCCGCAATGGGTTTCCCGCGGGGAAGCATTAGGAGCTTCTCCCAGAGCCCCTTCTGTATGATTCCCCCCCTCAGAATTCCTACTCAGAGAGTCATTGGCACCTTATACTGTGTAGGGGAGAAAAACAAAATATTAATTACTATTTTCCAATACTATAGGGGAGGTGAAGAAGTACACCGAGTCTCACGAATGGGTTGAGCTCGCCGCCGACGGCAAGACCGGTTAGTTTCTCTTCTCTCTCTCTGCCCATTGCGCACGACCTTCCGGGGCCAAGACGTAAATACAGAAAACCGATGACTCCGACGCTGACAATAAATACAACATATAGCTAAGGTCGGAATCACGCAATATGCCTCCGAGTCTCTGGGTGACGTTGTGTTCGTTGAGCTCCCCGATGCGGATCTCGAGGTTTCCGCCGGTGAGCCCGTCGGCGCCGTCGAGTCCGTCAAGTCTGCGTCCGATGTCCTGTCGCCTGTCTCCGGTAAGGTGCTGCAGGGCAACAGCATTCTCGAGGACAACGCCAAGTTCATCAACCAGAGCCCCGAGGATGAGGCGTGGATTGCCGAGCTTGAGATCAGCGATGCTGCTGAGCTGGATGCTCTGCTGGATGCTGAGGCTTACAAGGCCACCATTGATGCCGACCACTAAGTCGGAGGAAATGGGGTTGTCGGGGGACATGTTTTAGATGTTTTATTTATAAGAATGAAAAGCGCTGGAGATCTTATGGACTGGACTGTCTTGTTATACTTTTTCTTGGCTTTATTGAACCCGGGGGAGTACCGAATGCTGTCGCTTTTTAACGAATCGGAATGCTAGAATTGTGATGAGCCCTTCGTGGCTAGGCCTTTTATTCAACAGGGAGGGCTTTTTTTTATATTTTTTTTTTTGCAAATAATATGACTGTTATACTACATCCTCGTGTGTTTTTGTTTCCATTATGGCCCATAATTCGGCCCAGACGGGTATTATGATGCCAGAATATTTTGGATATGGAAGGGGTGGAGTCTCTAGCTGATAGGCGCAAAAAAGCGCATTTACCAATTTCGACAATAATTTTATGTGACGTAGTACGTACATTCCATGTTTGAATTCTATGGTTCTAAGAAAAGTACATTAATTTCTGTTTTTATACAGGAGGGATAGACTCCCGACAAATAGGACACTGCAGCCTAAGTCGCATCCAGCTCTCCAGGCAAGTACTATGGAAAATATGCCGGCAAGGGGTGACCATATACATGCGACGACTGAGGATACTGGTAGCTCCGTCCGCCACACTGTTACCTCCCGCTGCGCCGGGCGGAGAGAGAACAGGCACCTCAATATCTTGCATACAGATGGCGCAATCAAAGATGGCCTTCTTTTTCTGGTTGGATCGGGGCTTATCGTCGTCTTTCCCATCACTGAAGCAGTCCCTCTCGTCAGCCTTCAAGGCTCCGATTGGTAGGACGCCGCCGGACTCAAGGTCTTCGTCCGACTCAGTGATATCTCGAACAATCGGGTGGTAATCATATGCAGGAGGTGCCCAGCCTCGAGGCACAAAGAACCGTGGGCCTAGAATATCTTGGCTTGCCAATATCCAGACCTGTATCCATACCCATCCAGCTAGTGCAAGAGCCGTTGTCATATCGGGGCGAACAAACAGCACGTTCCCGGGTACCATCAGGAAATACATGAACGGGAACAGTCGAAGAAAGCTCTGACCGACGACAAAGTCCCAGCGGAGGGCCTTTCGGCAGTTACGCATGACATTTCGGTATATCTGAGGTGTCCAAAAGGACAGGTAGATAAACCCAAGGGTCCGGGCATAGATCGCCCCCATTTTATTTGGCCACAGGAAGGACCAGATGGAAACAATAAGCGTCACGAACAATATGAAATAGAAACGGGCATACATGGCCCCAACGTCATTGCGAGTTTCTCCTGCTGTTGGAGTGGTATTGCGGGGCGGTGTAGGCTCCATCTCTTCGGCGGGAGGGTCTTGATCAGGCGTTAAGATCACGGGAGTTGCACCAGAATCTTGAATTCGAGCTGCAGTAGCAGGTAAAGGTAGGCTTCCAGGGCGTGTAGGTGCTGCGGATGGCGTGGATCGGCGATCTTGTTCCCGCCGCTCAGGCGCCTGAACGGCCCAAATTTCCATCATAAACTTCATACCGATATAGCTAACGGATAAGAAGGTAAGGAATGATGCCGTTGTCATTATCAGGAAGGAAACGGCGGGGTAAAGTTCCAGTAGCAGGAAGACTAGTACAAAGGCGTCTCCAAAAGCCATAAGCGCAATCGTATAAAAGCTGATTCGGCTTCTCGTGGAAGGTGTACAAGCCTCCTTTATCTGACGCAGTAGAAGGGTTATCTGCGCGACGGAGGCACCAGATATTAAGAAGATGATGCGGGCTGAAAACTTGCCAAATTCTTCCAGCTTTGGTCCGGTAAGGTACAGTGCGTCCGTAGGGGGGTACTCGGGCGCTCCCTTGGTCTCAAGAATATACCCGCAATCGGGTGAAAATACAACAGCTGACATGGCCAGTAGCGGCGGTGGGGGGATGGGGGCCCCCATAGGAAATCTAAGTTCTTGCTCTATTCGCTCAATTACCTGTCTGTCTGCGAGATAATCGTTGACTGCGACGGGATGTTGTTGCAAATAGACTATGTGTTCGCACTTTGGTGCCGGGAACTCCACCTGTTCGGTCCCGACCAGCGAGGACCAAGGGAATAACGTGGGTGGTCGACTGCGTTTTTCAGATACAGCGTCCGAAAGTGACTTGAGGAGCAGCTGGTGGGTGAGATCGTGAGTGTCGGGAGAAAGGGTCAAGTGCGGCAGCGCAAAAACTCCTCCGAACTTCTCACTTGTTGTGCTCAATATGATCCCCCCAGTTTCGGGAAAATGTACGCCAAAAAGGGGCAAGTACCACGTATTACCCCAGGACTCAGCAGATTCTACCGCCAATGTGGCCCGAATCTCCCGAACATGTCCAGAGCGCAAGCGAAGCTCCCCACCACCACCCTCGCGTAGATCGAGATAAAAGGTACCACTGCCACCGGTGATGTTCTGGCTGAATTCATGCGTGAAGTATTCATTCTCGTTCATGATGGCCGTGATGTTGAGCGGTGGAATAGATCTCTCCAAGGGACGGCGTACCCAGTCACCACGCATTTTACCCGTCGCATTGCGATATACAGGTAGGAGTAGTTGTGACAAGTTGAGTGCGGGGGAAGCTTCAGGATCATCGAGCGCCGGGGGAGGGACTAAGCCCACATTCGTGATGGCTGTTCGTAACTGATGACGGGCCCTGCCCTGTACATCAGGTAGAAGATTCCAGGCGTAACTATCATTCTTCCTGACTCCCGGGAAAGGGAGCCACTGGTCAGCTGGGGGGTCGAAATCCCCATACTTGGACTCATTCAGTAAACGAAGCGCATTACGCTCCCTGGCAAGCTCCCGTTGATGTTCCCGATCCTGAACAATCAACGGTGCGTGGGACTGCGAGCTGAGAAGAAGATAGAAAACTATCAGGAGGAAGAAGAAGGAACCGCGGTTATCCATAGATGCCGGGGGACTGTAGGCATCGGCGGTTGGGAGGGGGGGGTTAGGGGGACGTCCTCGAAACGAACCCTATGTTGCGTATCGCATCGCCAGTCCAGGATAGGAGCAAGATAAATAAAGGATAACCAAGTGGGGCGTAGATGGAAGGAAGGGTTGGAAGTAGATGACGGAGGAGGACAGAGATGGAGGTGGGAGAGTCGATGATGCGATGAGTGAGTCGAGGCCTGAGGCCGCCCAGCCTCTTTCTCCCCGCCGCCTCCTGATCCGCCGCAACGACTTCGCTCACCCGCCGGTTCACTCGTTCGTCCACACAACCTCTCCTCCGGCCCTGAATTGGTGTCCGGTGTAACATCCGCCCTATCCCATCGCCCTTTAAGATTTACCCTCAACCACTCTTCCACGGCGCGGGCCGCCCATTCAACCATTACTGTCATGGCCTCGAACATTCCCATTCCCCTTCCTCCGCGCACTCCCACTCCACCCCCCGACGATCATCCCAACGCTTCCGATCAGTCCGCCAACCTGGACAATCAAGATACCCTGTCGCCCTTGGTGGAAACATTTCCTCCCCAACGGGTCGCCTTGGATACAGAAGATCGCAATCGTCTAAGTCCAACCCGGGCATCTTTCAATCTTAGTCCCTCCGATGCTACGGCGCAAACTGGTCAGGGCGACAATGGCGCCTCTGGACCGTTCAATTTCCAACCCATGACCATGGCGAAAAGCCCGGTTGTGAAGTCGGTACGTTTACTAACACAATTGATCGTAACACAGCTCAAGGGACGGTGCTAATTCAGTGGCGCATTAGAACATTGGCCAAAGACGCGGACACAAATACAAGCACAGTAGTATCTCTCATCAGATATTTCTGGAACCTCCACCCAGAGCTCCCCTGGCTCTTCCAAACTCGTTGCCCATACCAACATGGGCAGAATACCGCGCGAGTATGTCGAAAGACCAGAAAACGCGCTTTTGGTGGAGTATCTGCCATATGTTCGTTGCCGCATATACGTTATGGAGTGCGCATGGGTCACTAGCCATGACAGCGTTGTCGCATTTGATCCTGTTTGACTCTCTAGGAGCCTTGCTCTGTGTGGCTGTGGACGTTCTTGGTAATTTTGAAGTCTGGAAAAGGTCTAGCGTTCGGCACCCATTCGGCCTCGAACGCGCTGAAGTGCTGGCTGGTTTTGCTATGTGTGTGCTCCTGTTGTTCATGGGCATGGACCTCATTTCCCACAATTTGCAACATTTTCTCGAGTCATCTTCTGGTCATGAACCTCATCATCCTCATGCCCATGAGCGCGTATCCGTGGGCAGTGTGGATATCACTGCCGTCTTGGCGATTTCGTCTACGCTGGTCTCCGCTATTGGGCTCAAGAATCATGGACGGATAGGGAAGACAATTCGATTTGGGTACATTGAATCTCTGCCTTCGGTTCTCAGCAACCCGTCTCATTTCCTAACTCTCTCATGCTCCACGCTTCTGCTCTTGCTTCCCTTGGTATCCATCAAACTATACAATTGGCTCGATGTGCTCTTGTCTGGCACCATCGCAGTCTCCATGTGCGTGATCGGAGTGCGCCTAGTGAAAACCTTGGGCTCCATGCTCCTCATGTCTTACTCGGGCACAGGTGTCAGTGATGTAATTCGCGACATAGAAGCCGATCCCGCAGTATTTGGCATTGACGATGCCAGGTTTTGGCAAGTTCATTATGGGCTTTGCATGGCAAACTTGAAACTTCGCGTGTCTGGCTCTGAAGAGAATCTTGTTCGACTGCGGGAACGCATATCCAGTTTAATCAGAAACCGTCTTGGGGGAGGGTATGGATCTGGGGGTCAGAAATGGGAGGTAACCTTGCAGTTCGCCGTAGAGAAAGCCTAGTTTCTCTCTGCTGGCCTATTCTTCCTCAAATGATACGATGTACATGTATTGGAATATCTGGCCCTTAATTATATACCTCTTAATCTAAACCTTACCCGTTCACTCTTTTCAGGAGCTCAACTTTCTAAGCCATTTCACATGGTAGACACAGCCCAGTTGGATGCATAAACCGGCAGGCAATGCGACTTAGACCGCAATAGCCCAAATTTCCAAGACCAGGACCACGCGATGTGTTACTATCCCACCACCTCCTGAGGCAAACACACTCTTTACAATATCATCTCCAATCTCTCCTACATCCGCACCCGCTAGGAGACACTCCAACCAACATGTCCGGCTTCTTAGCCCTTCCTCTTGAGATCCGGGAGGAAGTCTACCGTTATGTTCTTGTCAAACCACGGATTTTTGTTCGCCCCTTCATCACAATCGAATATCTAACAGATACACATCAAGTTAACTGCCACGGTAGACCGACACCCTCCCTCCTCCGTGTCTCGAGACAAATCTACGAAGAAGCGATGCGTATCTATCTCCAAGAGAAGACCTCACCGACACCGACATCAAGAAGAGATCGACCACTGTTGATGCGCTGAGGCACTGAATGTCCGGTTTAATCCGCATGACGCGGCTGGCTCTTTACCGGACGCCCCTGGTTCAATTCATCTGCCTCCACGACATATCGACAACATGAAGGAGTTCCTCTGGGGTCGAACCTTGACCTTCCTCCGTCAGACGTTTAGATTGTCTCATCTCTTTCTGGACTTACATCGGTATACCTGTGTTGATGGATCCTGTCGACTTGCGAGCAAATTGCTTGCTTGGGGTTGGTGCAACATCTGGGTTCATGGGACGCCCCAGAAGGTGCACGTTCGCGGAACTTCCAATGCTGAAAAGATCGCCATTTCTCGGATCCTCGACAGTCAACATTTGAACCGTGAACGTTCGTCGGTTGAAGTGTATGATCCAGCCCGGGTGATTGATAAGAAGGAGCTGAGTCGGTACAACAATGTACTGAGGGAGGTTTGCGCTAAAGTCAGCCAAAGATTTCAGTTCATCCAAAGAATGGACGCGAAAGGACATAACATGGCCTGAGAAGGAGAGATAAAGAAGGTCGGCTCATCACCCATATGGTTCGATGGGCTCAAACCACATAACTTTATTTGTACGTATCGCGTGACCCATGTAAAACAAAATAAAAGGAACAAGTAAAATCTGCCATTGAAATGTGTTAAAAATAAATAAAGCGAGGCATATCGATCTAAGGTCCTGCTCGTAGGCGATAGAGCACCACCACCAGAGTACAGGCCCTCCTATAGGCAATTCCAATTCCAGGAGTCAAGCACAATCATATAATTTTTGGTACAAGACCGGGCCGGCGATGTACCATGGCCCAGGCGAAGAAGGTATGGTATTCATTCAAAATTTTCAAAGAGTACACCAGCCATATGAAAACACACGCGAACAAAACTTCCCTCACGACGTCGCAGCCAAGGTACCAGCCTCCTCAACCTTGCTCAATGTGCCCTCGTCCCGTCGGCGGCGCTTTTCCAGGATAGCCTCCCGGCGCTGTGCGAGGATTCTAAGTTGTCGGTTCTCGACGCCCTGGAGCCAGTAACCGAAGCTTCCACCAACACCGGCAAACAGGGGGTACACCCAGAGGGATTCTTTGGCGATAATGGGACGCATTTCGATGCCGAGCTGCCACAGACGGACAGCGATGCCTAGGTAAAGTTGTCAGTAGGGTGCGAGGGGGAAAAGCCCATTGGATAGAAAACGAGACGTAGAATTCAACGGAACCATCCCCAATTGACAGTAGAACAATTCCCAACCGCAGTGCACATACCGAAGCTGCCCCAGAAGAGGACTTTGTGAACCATGATGAAGAAGGCGGAGGGGGGCGGATCGGAGTTGAGAAGGAGTGGGAGTAAGAAGGATTTCAATTCGAGAGGGCGCTCCCAAGGGGATGAAGCGTTAACAAGGCGATCGGATCACGATCTCGCGGGGACAATGGGGTCGAATCGGCGTTGTCACAGAGCGATTCGAGACGATATGAGGTTGCTCTCTCCCACCTCCGTCGAATCACGGGACGGCGGTTCACAATCCGTCCAGCCCCGGACTATCGTTACGCCGGCCGCCTTCTCCCTTTGTTTCCCGCGTCGCGATTTGCGCTTTCGTCCGCCCCAGCTCTGGAAATCGATCGTCCGAAAATTAGAACCCTAGAACTTTTGTGGGCGGGTTCGAATTCCCCCCCCTTTGCCCCTCTCCGATTCCTGACTAGGGACTTCTCGTTATGGCTGGCCCAGAGGAGGATGTGTCCGATGTCCAGTTTGCAGGCCTCAAGCGGCCGTCGGTGGATATTGAGAGCTTGCAGCGGAAGAAGTTCAAAACCGATGAGCTGCCCTTAACTGCGGCGCAACATGGCGCGATCGACGATCTTCTCCATGCATTCAAGAAGAAAGGAGCTTTTGATACTATTCGAAAGAACTTATGGGCAGACTTTCATGATGGGGTGTGTGTCTTTGCATTGTTCGTTTCTGTGTTCTGAAGCTAATGCGCTCCGCGCAGGAAGGAAAGGCGGACTTTACTAAACTACTGGTCGAACTAGCAGAGTCGGAAATCGATCGCGAACCTGAATTACTCTCTCGTGAGCGCGGGAAAGCTGCGACACTCATCGAAGGCGCTGCAGACCGCGGCGATATCTACAAAACTGTAGAAAAATCCCTTGATGCGCTGGCGTCCAATCACCTCCCTGCCATCCTAGAATCAGTCCGTGAAGTACGCCGCCAGGGAGTTGGTGATGAACAAGCCGCTCGGGAGGAGACGGCAGGCAATAAAACCGATGAGGACTATGCCGCCCATGTCAAGGAGAAGAGGGATGAGCGTGAGAAGGTATATGAGGAGGAAATGCGCAAACAGAGAGAAATTGAAGAAGAAGAGAAGCGGCGGAAAGCAGAAGAACAACGCAAACAGCGTGAGATCGAACGAAAGAAGGAAGAGGAGGAGCGAGCGCGAAGAAGAGAACGTGAAGAACAAAGACGAGCAGAGCAGCGACTTCTAGCCGAGCAAAGGGAGAAGGAGCATCAGGAACGATACGAGCGCCGAAGACGCGAAGAGCGAGAGAAGTACCGTGATTATGATCGCTACCGGGATCGTGATCGCAGCCGGACCAGGGACCGAGACTCTGAGCGAGATCGTGACCGGGACCGATACCGTCGCGACCGCTCCCCCGGATATCGTTCTGATCGTGGTCTATCCCCACGCCAACGGGAGGTGCGAAAGGATAAATCAGCGACTCCGAAAGAGCCAACACCAGCTCCTCCAGTGGACGAGAAGTCCTTGGAGGAGGCGGCTTTACAACTGTTACTAAGGGAGGGGGAGGAGCTTGCCGCCAAAGCGCGACAAAGGCCGGAATTCGATTTCGAAGAAGCGGAAGCTATCGAAAATGGCCTCAAACCACCCGCGAAACCCAAATCCTCAGAAGCGAAGAACACGCCGACCAAATCAGGAACCCCCACTGGAGATGGTGGGGATGCGTCCCGAAGGCGTGGTTCGACAACGGAGGAACGCCCGAAGACCCGGCGACCTGAAAGCCGTAGTCGTTCCAAGAGAAGATTTTCGCGATTTGAGGAGGATCGGCCGGACTCGCGTGAGGTGTCCGCTCGACCGCGAGAGCGCGATACTGAAGACCGGCCCCCGGTTCGTGATTTCCGTGCAGATAGATACGGCGATCGAAGCTACCGACCTACTCGCCGGAGCAGAAGCAGATCTGCTGTCCGGGGATATGACCGTGATAGAGATCGCGAGCGAGAGCGCGATTGGCCTCGAGATGAAAGAGAGCGGGGATACGACTCATATCGCGGGGACCCCAGTCGAGACAGGAGAGACCGGGATCGAGAATGGGATAGGGATCGGGATCGTGATGACTATCGTCGACGTCGCAGTCATTATTCTCGATCTCGCTCACGCCCTCGACACCGTTCCCGCTCTCGCTCCCAGCGTCGGGATAGAGACCGAGAACGCGAGAAGGACAGAGACAGGGAGCGTGATCATGACCGTGACCATGACCGTGACCGGGGAAGAGATAGAGAGAGCGAACGAGGTCGCAATCGTGAGCGATCTCATTCTCGGGTGTCCGCCTCATCCCGGCGACGGTCTCGGTCACAACGACGCTCCAGGTCACGACGACGGTCTCCTCCTCAAAGTCTTCTCGATATCGATCGCTACGTACCATCGACCAGTAACCGAAGTCGCTCCCCTCGGCGACGACTTCGCTCTCAAGAGCGGGCAGAGCGGGCGGAGCGGGAGCGAGATGACCGGCCGCGGTTTGTTGAGATCGATCGGTATATACCCGGTGGTGGTGGTGGTGGTGGTGGTGAGAAAGACGTGGAACGAAATCATGAACCTGAAGACCGCAGGGCTCGAAGGAGAAGCCCGAGTCGTCGTAGAAGTCGCAGCCGCTAATTGGCAACATGCTGCCTGTATTCATCTTATAGATTAGGTACATGTTTACCGTGTACACTAGAGCCGCTATGTATCATCAAGACTTAGAATTAATGATTAATCCATGACTTTTTTTTTTGAGGGGTTTTCTCATATCATTACCTAGTCGATTCCGTGGCCTACGTGGTACAATCATCAGCATGTCATCAGGTGTGTATGGCTCTGCTCAACCAAAAACCCAAGCTAACCGAAGGGACAGAAGAAAGTTACAGAATGAGAAACAAGAATAATGTATTCTGCCAACAATATCAAATACACCATCTTAGGGCACATTTCCTAGGCTGTCGTCTGGATCGCTTGTTGTTGAAGCTCCTCATTATCAGCGTGTCGTCGATAAGAATACGAATGAGCCCCGGAGCCCGTTGGCCGCAACTCGGGGGATAGACGATCCAGGATTGTCCGCTCCAAGGCATTGATCGACTGTTCGTTTGAACCAAGCTTGTTCCAAACAGATATCATATGAGAATTGAACCGCACTGAGGCCGAAACCCCCAGGACATGGTCATGCTCTTACTTGTTGATTAGAACATGGATCAATCCGCTAATGAGGCACGCGGGAAAAAGAAAAAGAAAAAGAAAACACACCCTTCTCAAGAGCCACCTGGAACTCATTGGCCATGCAGAGAATGGAAATCTCATGGAAAAATGCCTGGGCCTTACTCTTGGGGACCCGGAACTTCCAACATCCCCCATTTTGGTTCTCGGGGTCCTCCCAGACAGGCCGCACACCTTTCCGGAAGATGTGCACCGTGTCTCGAAGTCGAACTTTGTCCCAAGGATAATTGTTGTAGACGCGATAGAATGTGGCGATGTCTGCGACGTCCTCGTGCAGAACATATAATTTCTCCTGGGAGGCGGCGGGTTCGGAGTGCTTCTCATACCAGACGGTCCAGTGGTACTGGAATGGGACAGGACGCAGTTTGCCGAAAATGTTTTGATGGAGGGTCTTGCGGGTTGCAGAGATGGGCGTTTGGTTGGATTCTTGCGCAATTGCTTCCTCTGAAGTTGTGCTTTCGTCGTTGATATGGAGTGCGGGGAGTGGCATGACGGACGTTGTGTAATAGTTTTGGATGAATGGTACTATATTCTAACTCTGTGGTTGATGGAGACTTGGTCAGGGTAGAAGATTTCTACCTCTAGTCAATATAAGGATAATTCCTGTGGCGTTGATTAGTTTCATCCTCGACATGTCAATCGGATATGGAGGGTCGATATTCATGGTCCAGTCATGGGATCTATACAAGCCCTAACTGAGGACGAAGGATTCACAGCATGACTGCCACATGATGGATGACCAGAGATAGATATCAACTGACCTTGAATTTAGCGATATATCTCTTTTATCTCACCAAACATGAAGAACAATACTATCGATTGCAGGTGTCGAAGCCAAGGCTGACGGGAAAGCATGGAAAGGAGAGGTAGTAATCCTGGCACTAAATTGGAAGGGGGGGGGAAACGACGATGATTTCCCTTTTTAATGATGATGATAATAATAATAATAATCAGAGGAAGAACTAATAAGGCTACTACAGTAATACTAATATTAATTCTAATAATATCATATCATATACCCCGACCTAATCTCGTGGCAAGACGAATCAGAAATCCGCCTGCGGGATCACAGCCACATGGATAAGATTTAAGTTCTTCAATCAATCAATCAATCCACTCCCCATTCTCCCTCCACTCTCTCTCGTGCCTCAATTGAAACTCGACGTTTCCCCTCCTCCACTACTCCCCCTTTTTGAGTTACCCATCAGCCCAGTTGACTGTTGTCATCACCACCATTTTCTCGGACTCTGAAACGAGGGGGTAAAAAAAAAAAAGTTGAAAACCCGTCCCGCCATTGGCGGCGCAAACCCAAACCCACCATGGCAGATGCGCACTCGAAGCGCCTACACGACGATCCCCAACCACCAGCCTCCATGAATGCGACCTCGCTTCCCCAGCGATCGCGACCCGATTCTAACCAACGGAGTCAGGTGGACTTGGTTGATCCGTCTCCGAAAGCCGCATCTAAGACCTCCGCGCCCAGCAATGACGACGACGACGACGATTACACCTCCTCATCGGGAAGCGATAGCAGCGACGATGACGATGACGGCAGCGAGGACGAAGCGGAGAATGACGGGGATACATATATGGAGGGAGACGCGGTGAAAAGTGACGATGGCAATGACCACGCCTTGCCGCGCATCCCCGCTCGACAAAAACCGAACATCACCCGCATGGGGAATGATAATGGTCTTCTGTCTCGGCTTTCGGCGTTCTTACCCAAAATGAAAACGGCCAATGACGAGCTCCAGCGGGAAATCGACGCGGGTAGAGCAAAGGACATTATATTGGACGATATGGACGATGCGGATGATGATGACCAGGTTGAGGGGCAGTATATTGAGATGGTAAGTGGGAAATGCTTTCTGCCGGGACTGATGTCCATGTCGATTTTTTCTAACCCTCTACCTTTCTGTAGAACCTAGGTCTTGGTGTCTTAGAAGAAAAGCAAGACAACGAAACTCTTAGCAAAAACAAAGGCTCAAACGAAGGCCGTGGAGCAGAGGGTCCGGCAGAGTCATCCCACCAGTCGAAAGATGACTCGAATAACTTGGATCAACTAATGGGACATGAAAGCTCGTCTTCAAAGAAGCCTACAATTGAAGAAATGCGGGACTGAAACCCCACAGAAAAAAAAGTGTTTTTTATCGGAGTATGGCATCGGTTTGCATGGGATGGCGCTTCTATAGATTGACTTAGTTTTGCTGTTGAAGTTTTCAATGTCGTGGAGGTTGGGTATTCCCTGGGATCGCGCATTCAGTGCATAGTGGAGATGGAATACCAGGTTTCATGAGTTCGGGTTTTCTACTCCAAAATGGTGCATCATACTGAGAGGAAATTGGCAGGATTATATATACCTTATAGATAGAACTAAAAGATCCATAAGTACAACAGCATGGAATCGAAAAAAAGACTCGGAAACATCAGCTTCTTGTACTTTATAGCTACCGGGCTAGAGTGATAACTCAAGACAATCATTTTGCATTTATTCATACCATAAACAACATAGTCTAATAATAATAAGTCGGATAGCTAAGATAGTAATAAACAGGTCAAGCAATGGTCTAGCCGTATTTGCATGAAGAGAAAAAGATGGTATATATACTATACCATCCGATAATTAAAAACCTAATCTTTTTTTTATTGCTCAACCCATATCGATTTATGAGATCTCCTTCACGCGGCAAGTCCAGCCCGACTCTTGGCTAAGAAGGGGCAAGCTTGCACCCAAACACCAGCCAAGTTCGTTGTTCTTGATCTTCTTAGCAATCTTGACCTCACGGGACAGAGGCATTTCGTAACCAGTATGGAGCAGACCAAGCATGAAATTAAGGTCCAAACACCATTCGGGGCGATCGCGTAGTTGCTTCAACGCATCTTTGGTGCCATCAAAGATGCCCCAGTGGGACTCACCGGCGCAGACGTTGGAAGTGAGCTGGCTCAGTTCCTCCAGAGTGAAAGAATCAGGCATACCGAGAGGTCTGGTACGGTCGAAGAAGTACGAGAAGATGTACACATCTTCTCTGGAGAAAGTCTTGGCGAGCGAGGGCTGATGAACGCCGTTGAAAGAACAGGGCGAAAGCTTGCAGTCGGCCTCCTTTTTCAAGATCTTTTCCGCAAGGCCACGGCATTGTGCGGAGGCAGAGGCGCCATCCTTCGGGCCAACCATCGTAACTTTAACCTTCGGGCCAAGTGCATGTTCATTCGAAAACTCCAAATCAATCTCGCGCTCCATGTTAGGCCCAATACAAGGGTTCACAATAGGTTGCTTGAGCCATGCCAGATCCTTGGGGTTGGCGTCCAATTTTGTCTCCACGATAGCCTTGTGAACTGCCTCACGGGCAGCCATGAGACCATATCCAAGATGAGAGTGCTGGTAAAGTTCGAAGTAGCGCCCACCGAATTGGAGCTCGTACTTATGATCGCCTTCAGCCAAGCGTTCTGGCATACCGCCATCCTTGCTGTTCTCAAAGGTAGGTTGGAAGACAATCTGAGTGGAACCACCACCAAGGTCGAAAACTGCGGCAGTGGGGGTGTCATCAGGGCCGCCGATCTTTCCGAGGAGATAGTTTGTGGTGATCCAAGCGTAAACGCCTTCATCAGATCCATCCATGATCTCAACACCTCCCTTCTCGTGGGAGACAACCGGGAATGGGTAAGCGGTCTCTAGACGGGTTCTCACGGCGTCTAGGATGTTCTGGCTCATCTCTGGTCCCAACATCCGCAATCCGGCAGTAGCCTTCACGGCAACCGGAGAGCAGCTCTTATACTCATCGGGGACAGTACGCATGGCAACCAGCATGAGAGGGTCCAGACTCCGAGCGGCACCCTCAGCATCATCCTTGTAAGAGCTCAAACCAGAGCTACCACCACCCTCTCTCTTTCCGGTCTGCTCAAATTCCTCGTGTTCAAGTTCGGGCGTAGGGCCGCAGTTACTAAATTTGTAGACGTGAATGCGAGAACCTTGGCTTCCAGCATCGATCATAAGAGCGTATTGAATCAATGGTTTGGATGGGTCGTATGGCTTGGAGCATTTTTCTGTCAAGGAAGTAGACGAGCCAGTGGAGGATGCTTCTATTGCCTTTATTAGTCCAGTACATTGATAAATATATTTTCAATAGGACTTACGTTGCCCTAGGTTGGGTGCAGTGGACCTGGAGGGAGAAAGCCACAGGAGCATCAGTAGCACAGCGCCAACAATAGCACCTGTCTTCAGGTACCGAGATCTTTGTGTCTGCGCCATGATTGTTTCTGTTGACGGACTACCCAGCGGCGTGGCCGATAACGTGTCTGGGAAATTGAAAGGGCTGGAGGCTTTAGAAGCCTGAGAGTTGGAACGCTTGCTCGCTCTAGAGGTGGAGTGTGAATAAGACGATGTGTTTTGTAGTTGTCGACTAACAGGCTGTGTCGACATACGAGCCTAAAGCAGATGTTTCCTAAAGTAGCGTAACGCAAAGATGAGGGGAGGGGGGCGAAAGAATGAAGTGACCCCCAGAAACCTCCGGACCAGCCCAAAAAAAGGAACGTGGGAGGTGGATACTGAGTGGGAAACGAACAAGGGAGAGGGGGGGATGGTGGAGAGGATGTTAAGGAGGGAGAGAGAATAATAAAGGGAGATGAGGGAAAGGAGAGCCGCAATCAATTTCATCTTGAAACGGTCTGGGTCCGCCGCTGGTGGCGCAGGAAGTGGCGACCGAATGTGTGGCTGGTGAACCACCACCGCTTTCGGGTAGTTAGTACTAGCAGTGACTTCCGTCTCTACTATGACTCGTACTCCGAGCTATGTCACTCCCTCCCTCTTCTCCCATTGCAGTACCTTCCTCCACTAAGGTACTTTCAACCACCACTTACTATCTCCGGCCTCCCTCCCTCTCTCTCTTTCTCCTTCTCCCTCTCTTGTACAGGAAGAATTACATTGTTACATCTACCTCCCCACCTCGTCTCTTCCGACCATTTTACCCGAAGGCAGGTTCCCTCGGGCAACCATGAAGCACATTCGCGGCCTCATTTCAACCACACAAGCTCTTCGCCATACATTTTTAGCCCCCCCAACTTTCCCTCAAACGCAATTCCTTCGCTATACCCTCATTCCAGTTATTGCACAGCCACAATCTCGCTTTTACTCAATTCGACGTCGGCCGGCAAATGCGCAGTTGCTCGCACGGTCAAAGCAGGTGAAGGATGAAGATATTCGGTCCCAACATGT
Organism: Aspergillus nanangensis; assembly: GCA_015844325.1. Lineage (NCBI taxonomy): Eukaryota > Fungi > Ascomycota > Eurotiomycetes > Eurotiales > Aspergillaceae > Aspergillus > Aspergillus nanangensis. The sequence continues at coordinate 78,409 of VCAU01000104.1, read as the reverse complement.
GCAGATTGTAAATGAGGAAGGTGGCTTGGACTCTCCCATGAGACTCCGGGATGCTTTGAATTCTTTCGATCGATCTGAAAATTTTCTATTACAAGTATCCCCGGGCTCTATTGATCGGCCACCGGTCTGCAAAATTGTGAGCCGAGTAGCATTGCGGGAACAGGAACGAGCAAAAGCCAAGGTTACTCATGCTGCCAAAACGGCGGTTAAGCAGATCGAGCTGAACTGGGCCATTGACGCCCATGACCTTGCTCATCGTCTCAAACAATTGACCACCTTCCTAGAGAAGGGTCGGAAAGTTGAGATCATCTTGACCCGGAAGAAGGGGAAGAGACCCCCTAATGTGGAGGAGGTCAAACACTTAATGGACAGTGTCATGCAAACCACCAAAGAGGCAGATGCTGTGCAGATGCGGCCGATGGAAGGGGAGCCAGGGAAGCACGTGATCCTGGTTGTGAAAAAGCGAGACTAAGAAAAGGTCTAGTTAGGGGGGAATGATAGGTGTATATGATTCGGAACATTCTTAATCATTCTGACAAACCCATGAATGTAAATCTAAAACCTTCCTATACCAAAGTACCTAAGGTTAGGTTAGGTAGTATACCTCATTCTAGTTATCTTGTACCTGTAGTTAGGAGTCTATTATGAGTTGTTCCTGACCTCTCCGCAATTCCACGGCGGTGATTGGCCGCAGAATGACTAAGCGCCTCCCCTAAATTTTTCGGGCTATCATCGACGCTCCGGCCAACTCGGTTTCTTCTTCCCTCTCCCCATCGCGTTGCCTTTGGTTTTTCCAATCGTTGGTCATTTCTCATTGCAGGGTAGTCATCATGTCGAACATCGCTAGATCCGCCAACCTTCTCCTGCGCGCCAGCAGATCCTCTCTGCTTCGTCCCCGTGCTGTCAACCCTGTTCAGCATGTGTTCTTGAAAGACAGAGTGGCTGCCCGCGGTCTCGCAACGGCCTTCGAGCGTACCAAGCCCCATGTCAACATCGGTAGGCAGCTCTTCTTCCATCAAATCAATCTCAGTCAATTGATTGTAATCATATAGGTACTATTGGTCACGTTGATCACGGCAAGGTGAGTTACTGTCCCTGTGCTCGGCCCATGCTCTTCCCGAAATGCCCGAATCCGCTGACATTGCTTTGGTAGACCACCCTGACTGCCGCCATTACCAAGCACCAGGCCTCTAAGGGTCTTGCCAACTTCCTCGAGTATGGTGCTATTGACAAGGCCCCCGAGGAGCGTAAGCGTGGTATCACCATCTCGACTGCTCACGTCGAATTCTCCACCAACGACCGCCACTATGCCCACGTCGACTGCCCCGGTCACGCTGATTACATCAAGAACATGATTACTGGTGCCGCCAACATGGATGGTGCTATCGTCGTCGTTGCCGCTTCGGATGGTCAAATGTATGCTCGATCCACTCCCTCGTAATAAACATGCGACGAGAAGGTTGCTTACACCGTGATAAACAGGCCCCAGACCCGTGAGCACTTGCTGCTCGCCCGCCAGGTCGGTGTCCAGAAGATCGTTGTTTTCGTCAACAAGGTCGATGCCGTTGATGATCCGGAGATGTTGGAGCTCGTCGAGATGGAAATGCGCGAACTCCTCAGCAGCTACGATTTCGAGGGCGACGAGACCCCCATTGTTTTCGGCTCCGCTCTGTGCGCTCTTGAGGATCGCCGTCCCGACATTGGTACCGAGAAGATCGAGGAGCTCATGAATGCTGTGGACACCTGGATCCCCACCCCTCAGCGTGACCTTGAGAAGCCCTTCCTCATGTCTGTGGAGGAAGTCTTCTCCATCGCTGGTCGTGGTACCGTCGCCTCCGGTCGTGTCGAACGCGGTACATTGAAGAAGGATAGTGAGGTCGAGATCATCGGTGGAAAGTTTGATGCTATCAAGACTAAGGTTACCGATATTGAGACCTTCAAGAAGTCCTGTGATGAGTCCCGCGCTGGTGACAACTCCGGCCTTCTCCTCCGTGGTATTCGCCGTGATGATGTCAAGCGTGGTATGATCATCGCTGCTCCCGCAAGCACCAAGGCTCACGACAAGTTCCTGGTCTCCATGTATGTCCTGACTGAGGCTGAGGGTGGCCGTCGTACTGGATTCGGCACCAACTACCGCCCCCAGGTCTTCATCCGTACTGCTGGTAAGTTTTCCTCTCGTTGCATCTACTAGTGGATGACTGGTTGGACATCCTATTAACTGGCTATCACAGATGAGGCTGCTGATCTCAGCTTCCCCGAGGGCACGGATGAGTCTCGCCTTGTCATGCCTGGCGACAACATTGAGATGGTTCTCAAGACCCACCGTCCCGTTGCTGCCGAGGCTGGCCAGCGCTTCAACATTCGTGAGGGTGGACGCACCGTCGCCACTGGTCTTGTCACTCGTGTGATGGACAAATAAATTACCGGCTCATTCAGGATGGTAGACTGAACGACTGGTTTGTACTATGAAAGAAAAATTTGGGATGTTTTTTGGGTTTATGCTTGTACGTTCTTGCAGCGCGGGAATCAGCGAGGGAATCCGGGAACCGTTGGTACACCAGGATGGTGATCCGCATCGGCGTTCTTGAGTCATGTCGATGTACCTGTATTGTATTCACACATGTAGACTTTGGTTTTCTCTCTTCTCCCCTCTTCTATATTTCTAGGTGTGTTGTTGAAAATGAAGCGAATGATTCTAATACGTACCTCATGTGCCATTACATCACCGGAATAACCACCAACATTCTTAAAGACAGCTAGCTACCCATTTACCTATGGCAAGCTGCACGGAAAATGCATCAAATCGGACGGATCGCATACCATTCCCGATCTGGACGCATCAATCACGGGGGAGGCTAACCCCAAATTGGACGACACCTGGCCCATCCGGGTGTGGAAGCCTGAGAGCTCAGGCAGCCGGGCTGCCCCGGACAACCAACAACGAACGACCTCCTGGCCACAAGAACACAAGATCACATCACATCCAACCTCGGGCATATTCGTACGCAGCCGTGTGCGCGAGTCTTGTGATTTCCGTCTTTTCCACCCTCCGTAACGGCGGTTTACACACTACATGTCATTCCTGCGTGTTTTGCCTACCACCGCATCTTATCCCACCTTCCTCCTTCCCCTCGCCACACTCTCTCCGCACCCTGACGTTATCCCTCCTTCCTTACTCCCCGTCTCGTGAGATTCCTCAGGTTTCCGACGGTTACGAATCCACGCACCCTCGACACCACCCTCTGCAACACAACACTAGCAGTCGCCCGGTAGAGACCTGTCGGAGTTTGTCGTCATGGCCACTAATGGACACTTCGCCTCGATTGGGGGCGATAGTAGTGATAAGACTGCATATGAGCATGGCGTACAAGTGATTGATGAGAACAAGGAATTCAAGTATGCTCCTCCTCTTGTGTTTGTCCAGTTACTGCAATACCGACGTGCGACTCTGGCTCTATTCCGCGTCTTTGTGCCAGCAGACATCGGTATTTGTTTGGTCCAAGGGGTCTCGATATCTAACATTCATTCTACAGTCCAAACCTGTCCAAATACCTGAGCGCTGAAGATGTCACACATGCCGGATTCAATTATCACCTCATTTCTGTCTTCGGATCTCAGTCAACCGGCAAATCCACGCTTCTGAATCACCTCTTCAACACCCACTTCTCCGTCATGTCTGAGGTGGAACGACGTCAGACGACCAAGGGTATCTGGCTGTCTAAGAATAAGAACAGTGAAGGGGCGATGGCCAGCAATATCCTCGTGATGGATGTTGAGGGTACCGATGGCCGCGAAAGAGGTGAAGATCAGGACTTTGAGCGCAAGAGTGCCCTTTTTGCGCTTGCAACGAGTGAAGTCCTTATCGTCAACATTTGGGAACATCAAGTGGGATTGTACCAAGGCGCAAACATGGGACTTTTGAAAACTGTGTTTGAGGTCAATCTGCAGCTGTTTCTCAAAGATAGAAGGTATGTCTTATTTGACAGCTCCGTACGTGTCTATCTGTTTGTTCGTACTGACCGCTTATGTCTAGCACCACTCATCGATCCCTCCTATTCTTTGTCATTCGTGACTTTGTTGGAACCACACCATTGACCGCTTTGCAAAAGACTTTGATGGAGGACATGTCTCGCCTATGGGATTCGATCTCTAAGCCCGCTGGTCTAGAAAAATCGTCCGTCCATGACTACTTTGACTTCCAATTTCACGGCCTGCCGCACAAGGGCTATCAGCCCGACCAATTCGTTGCCGAAACAAAAAAGCTCAGCCTTCGCTTTTCCGATGGCCAAAAGGACCCCCGTCTCGATGCGCAGAAGGGCGAGTTTTCGGATGGAGGGATCTTTCTTCCCGAGTACCACCGACGGATTCCAGCCGACGGATTCTCGATATATGCTGAAGGTATTTGGGATCAGATTGTCAACAACAAGGATTTGGATCTACCCACCCAGCAAGAGCTTCTCGCTCAATTTCGCTGCGACGAGATTCTGCGCGAAGTGATGGTCGCTTTCGATGAGGCAATCGTCCCATTCGAGGACAAGCAATCGCAAGCTGCTCGCCTCGGAGAACCGGAAATTCTTGGCGGTCTGGGAGCTGCAATGCGAACAGCAAGAGCTAAAGGTGTTAAGAACTTCGAGACAGAGGCGAGTCGGTACCACAAGGGTGTTTACCAACGAAAGCGATCTGAACTTGAAAATAAAGTCGACACTCGGCTGAAAGCACTGTTCCAAGGCCAACTGACGGCGGCACACAAGTTAGGAATCACTGAATTTAGCGATGCTGTCACTGGTGCCGTTAAGTCCGGCCAAAAGAGGGGCACCGGCTATGATTTTGCTGAAATAGTCAACGAGGAGGTGAAAAAGGCTTTGGAGAAATTCGAAGAAGCTGCCCGCACCACCATGGTAGAAGGCTCACCTTGGAATGATTATTCCCAGGAGCTTTTGTTATATGAGAAGGAACTGGCAGAAGTCAGCGCGCGGCTTCGAAGAGATGAGATGCGGCGCCTTGCAAGTCGCGTCGAACGATGGGTTCAGTCTCGCTTGGGGGAGTCGGTTGGCCTCGAGTTTAATGCTCTGGGATCTGGCCGAGCGGGGGGTGGCGCCCCTGAGTCCGGAGAAAAGCCGACTGAGAAGAAATTCTGGGATCGCGTGTGGAATGTGTTTGTAGAAACAGTCCTTGATGCAGAAAGACGATTCACAGACCGTGCCAGCAGTTTCGATGCGAGCTTGGAAGAAGTCGACGTTGGTCTTTGGAGGCTTCGACGGAAATCTTGGGGTGTTCTGCGTGCTAAGATCGACGAGGAAATGATCGAGGGCAACTTGCTACTGAAACTGCGGGAGAATTTTGAGGACAAGTTCCGTTATGACGATGAGGGGGTCCCCAGAATCTGGCGTCCCACTGATGACATCGAGGGCGTCTACACCCGCGCTCGCGAATCAACACTGACCGTGATCCCCCTTTTGTCCAAATTCAAGCTCTCCGAAACAGGTGCTCCTCCCCCTCTTGATCGCTGGGTTGGACACACGCCTACCTCTGCCACTTCAGCGGATGAGGAGGACCTGCCTCCCATTGGCGGCGTGGATGAAGAAGAAGGGAAGAGCCTGGAGGAAGAGATGACCATTATCGGTGATGCCAAGCGGCAAGAGCTTGTTGTCCGGTTCAAGAAGGCCGCAGATGGCGTGTACGTCGAAGCCAAGCGCAGTGCCATTGGCGGCATGACTCAAGTACCTCTGTACTTCTATGGTATCCTCCTTGCCTTGGGATGGAATGAAATCATTGCTGGTAAGCTAATGCCGACCGTGTCCCAAAAAAAAAAAAAGATCAACCCACAACTAACTCGGATATCATTCAGTTCTCCGCAACCCGGCATATTTCTTCCTACTGTTTGTGTGTGCCGTGGCAGCATACGTGACCTACCAGCTCAACCTATGGGGACCCATTTTGAAGATGACCGAGGCTGCCTCGAACCAGGCTTTAACAGAGGGCAAGAAGCGACTACGTGAGTTTCTTGAGTCATCTGACACTGGCCGACAAGCCATCGCCATGTCCACCTCTGGAGCAGAGCAACATGAGATGTCCCGTCTCAACAAACAAGGGAAGGCTGCCGCGGTTGATGAAGAAGATGAAGAAGATTTGTAAGTTGGATAGATGCACCTGTATACCTTATGTGTTTGCAAGTTATTCTGTACTCTCATAGCCTCAATGCATATATTCGTGATAGATATTCTCTGTAGAATCAAGTAGATGATCATCGTCAAGTTAAGAATATTAGGTAGTACTTTTAAGGGTTGATCAACGGACTTGCTCCGATACAAATTGATTTGCTTGTTTCCCCGCCTTCTACTCAACCTCCCCCAACTTTCCTTCTTACTCTAACCACTACAAATCGCAACCATGGCCCGTATCCAAGACCTTCCCGAGAAATATGACGATCTGGCCGACAAACGAAGGTACTGGCCTGCGGTACCAGGATCCCGCGACGAGGGCCTGGGTATGCTGCGCATTCTGACGCCAGATGTCGTGGCCAATGCTGCCCAAACGCAGATTGTAACTGGGGAGCGCGTATGCTTGAATTGGGATATTAAAAAGCTTAACCCACCAGGTAAGTAAGTGTTGTTGCATCAAACCGCCTCTATATGAAAGGGGGCCACCCGTGGTGGCACTGCGCACGCGCAATCAGCCCCCGTATGTAAATACTGTCTATTGACTCGTTTCCTAGGCTTCGGTCGCAAGCCGTTCGAGCACCGTATCAAATGGCTTGTCCATGACGTCTGCTTCGACGATGAGTACCATTTCAACCCCCAGCAATCCTCCCAGTGGGATGGTTTTCGGCACCACAACGCCCCCGCACCGACGCCCGAAGATAAAGACCGTCGCGTATTCTACGGCGGCACCACCGCAGACGAGATCCAGGACACCTCCTCCCAGCGCATTGGCATTGGATATTGGGCGCAGAAGGGCATCGCCGGCCGTGGTGTCTTAATCGATTATCTGTCCTGGGCCGAGAAGCGAGGCATCCACGTTGACGGACTCAGTCGACACGAGGTGCCCCTGGACGCCGTGCTGGAGATTGCCGCCGAATGCAACATCGAGTTCCAGCCTGGCGATATTTTTTTCCTTCGGGTCGGGCTCACCAAGACATGGGATGCGATGCCCGAGGCCCAGAGGCAAACTTATAGCCAGCAGGAGATGCCCACCCATGCGGGCCTGGAGCAGAGCGAGCGTGTGTTACGCTTCATGTGGGATAATCACTTTGCTGCTGTGGCGTCTGATGCGGTCAGCTTTGAGGTCTTCCCGGCCATAAACCCGGAATATGACTTGCATCATCATCTGTTGGCAGGCTGGGGTGTTCCCATCGGGGAGATGTTTGATTTGGAGGAGTTGGCAGAGACTTGTCGGCGGTTGGGACGATGGACGTTCTTTGTGTCTAGTAGTCCGCTGAATTGTGCGCAGGGAGTGTCCAGTCCCCCGAATTGTATGGCGATTTTCTAGTTTTATTCATATATATATTGTTGATGTTGGTGTTGATGTTGATGGTTAGTATAGTTACAAGAATGCATAACTCCAGTCAGTAGGCAACTTAGTAATTAATGCCATGCATTAGATAAGCTATCAACACGTGAAGGCCCCGAGCCTCGGTTTTCGCGATATGATCAGCCCCCAACATCTCAACCCTTCTTCATGACTGACGACACTTTCATCTCTGACAATCTCTCCCTCTCTCTTTCTTTCTTTCTTTCTTTCTCCACGTCAGCTGCTCATTCATCCTGCATTGCTGACCGTCATCCGCCCATTCAGTCATCATTTAGCACATTCTGCCTCACCAATTGTCCCTCCTTATCTGTCCCTATACTTCCCATTCCTCAACTCTTTTGTCTTTTTTTCTTATATTTACATCTTCATTCCTCCATTAATATAAATTTTCTGTAATATCATACATACGAACAAACCACCCGACGACAAGATGGCTCTCCCAGAGTCCCTGCGCGAGTTAGTTTCAAGCGCATCGACATCGTCGGTTCTGTCCTGGAGATCGCTGGCAATCTTATTGGCTTTGATTAACCTCAAAAATCTTCCTTTCGTCTGGCATGTAAGTGTTTCCTAGAAGCCAGAGCCGGAAACAAGACCGGTCACGCACTCCCGAGCACAGAGTAACCCAGAACCCAGCTGCGCCTGTTCCATCATTTTGTGTGGAACATTCGATGGAAGACCAACTACCCCTACTTCCCCAAAGGGAAAGCCATGGTCACGCATAGCGGCAAGCCAACACACCCGGTCTTTGTGTCGTACAGCGTCACATCGCGCACCCCTATCACAGAGACCGACTACAACCTGCACAAGTCCAACAGCACGTATTTCTCGGACCTGGACGTCGCGCGCACCGCACTTGTCACCCGCATCTACAGCCCCGGCGTCGGGCTAATCAGCAAAGAGCTGGACGCCGAATTCATCGAAACCAGCCGCAAGGAAGGCAAGAAGCCGCCGCCGCGAAAGTCCATGTACGTCGCCCTCGGGTCGGTGTATTGTAGCTTCAAGCGCGAGATCAAGCCTTTCGAACTGTACGAAATGGAGTCCAAGGTGATCGCCTGGGACCAGAAATGGATGTATGTGTTGACCTTCTTTCACCGTCCGGCGAAGCGGTCCGGTGGCCAGCGTGTCCTGTTCGCCTCGGCGATTAGCAAGTACGTCGTCAAGAAGGGGAGGCTGACGGTCCCGCCGGAGCGGGTGTTGCGGACGAGCGGGTTTCTGCCTCCTCGTCCGGAGGGGTCGGCGGCCGAGGTGCTGACGGAATCGGCCGAGGGGTCTGGCGTGGTGACGCCGGCGGGCGAGGGGATCACGGCTACTGCTACGGGGGTGGACGGGTCGTTGGTTCGCCAGGTGCTGAAGATGGAGGATGACGATATTCCTCCGGTCGAGACGCTGGAGGCTGAGAAGAGGGCCAATACGGGCTTGTGGGACGCGACGGAGTGGACTTGGGAGAAGATCGAGGAGGAGAGACAGCGGGGGTTGAAGATGGTCGAGGGGTATGCGAGTATGGATGCGACGTTGATTGAAGAGTGGGAACGGTAGATGGTAGATGAAACGAGTTGGTGATGTGTACATAGACTACCTACCTTTCTGGTATATACATAATGCAAGCACGATAGATATAGCGGTCGAGTGATCGACTGCTTTGCTTTAGATTTACGATGAGCAGAAACGAGTGTTTAAAAACTAGATTGGATCTGTCTAGGTTGAATACGAAGAATATCAATCAATCTTCTTCTTTTCTCCCGATCTCCATGGAGGGAGCGCCATGCAGCTCAACAGAACTTCTTCTGCAAGCTAGTTGCTTCTGAGAGGAAAGGTTAGATCTCTGCCGTTTCAAATGAGATATGAATGGGATGCAACTTACTGCCTTTGTCCCCCTCAGGGCACTCGCTATTGATGCAGCCAAGCATTGCAGTTTGAAAATCCTGTTTGCTGCAATAACATTTGATATCACTGTATCCACACTTCGACTCTTGCTTATGAAGACATGTATTCTACAGTTGAACAATGAGTGAGGGAACCAGTCGTTCTGAAGAAGGATCAATCGACCTACCATGCATCCAGGAACCAGCTGGGCCGAGACTGAGGCACTCAGAGCACCCAGAAAGAGAGTAATTGTTGCGAACTTCATTTTGCTGGCAGGACGGGGGAACTGAGGAGCTCTGTGGTGGGCTTCGTCACATCTCTCTGGGAGGCCAGCGACAACTATATATATCCGTTGTCGAATATGTCCCTCCTTACAGTCTGTTCCCCTTTACTTGGCTTGTCCCATGCTTGGGTGCATCCATGGTTGATCACCAAACCCTGCGAGGAGACGCATGTGATGCAAGGGCTGTTTCATGGATTGGCCTCACTGCCATGAGAATCGTTCTACCAGGCAGGTGATTTCTTTCTTCTAGTACCAGGATTATTTCCATTGGAGGGAGTATAGATGCCACGGTGAGAATTGCGCGGTTTCAAGTGTCCGTATATGCATTTGACAGGTGGTTTAAGACAGTAACTAGCAGTGATACTAAGTAACCTACTAATAGGGCTGGAAAGACATTGAGAACTCAAAATGTCGGTAAAGAAAGTTAACTACCCTAAGCAACTCCCGTAGACATCTTCCTATACTTTCACCGTCTTTTAGTCAGTCAGGGATAATTTTCCCAATTATAACAACAATAAAACAGTCCCCCAAAGAAAGAGAGAGAGAAAAAAAAGCCCCATTGCTGTGACCTCAAATTAAGGCAATCCGTGTCACTTAATGCCGTCTAATGAGGACGACATGCTAGCGAACGATACCGGTAAGTTTCGCCGTAAAGCTCGGGGTTTGTACACTTGTGGAATCCGCATATTTTCTCATGTCTTCTGTGTATAGCAATGACGATGAAGATGACAAGCCATGACCTCATATCAGGAACACAAATGAAGATCGAACACAAGACCGAGCATTGTGTTTCAGCTGGTCGGTCAATACTGTAGAAACGGCGATGCGCTTGATTCATATGGAGGAAAAGATCTTTTTATCCCTTGCATGGTATGCCTCTGGATGGCTTGGGGTGGATACCATGAGCAAGATGTTCCATTTTGACAATCAAATTAGCATATACCAGTCTCCTAGAATTTGACTGTTATCTCAGTTTAAGTCCATACCCCTTGATCTCATTTTCCCTTCTTTCATATACCAAGTTCTCTGGTAGGACGCCGCGCTAGGGCCGCTTTGTTTGCCATCGTCTGTGATTTCGCCAGCGGGGATCTGGCCCCAAGCCAAGCTTCTATCTATCAAGGGTCAGTACGTACGTCCATACTGGGCTTCACAGGCTGTACATGGTGCCACAGACATTGGTGAATTTCGAAAATATCCACACGCTAAAAGCCAACAACAGTAGGGTCCCACCGACAAGGGGATACCAGCGCCAGCTTGGATTCTTTGCAAGAATGTCCACATTCATGCCGAAGAGGCTCTACACAAGTCATCAGTACTTGAGATATGTGTTAATATTATATTGAGTGTCGTACAGAGGCAAACGTGAGAGGTAAAAACACAAACTAGAACTTGTCAGTCTTGCCACCAGCTGTACAGCGGTGAGCTGTTCCTACCGTAATCCAGCTGAGCCGTTTCATACTTGTGGCCACACTCGTCGACCGATGGGCTTCATTGATGGAGACCCAGGCAAATTCCTTGATCATTTAATGAGCTCAGCGTCCTCATGTTCGTTCAGCAGAGATGACATACAATCTGAAGAAGATCCCTGACGGTCTGTTCGAGTTTATCGATTTGGGTCGAGATGTCTCGGTCGAATGCATGGATGGTTTCGTGTATCTGTTCGCTGAACCTGCGCGTCTCGCTGAATCCCTGGTATTGAGCGACAAAGGTGCGGATTTGGCTCATCTGATCGGCTAATATCCCTTGAATATGTGTCCACTGGAGCATATTCTCAGCCACTGCATCAATGAGAAGATCATCCCTCCCTCGAGCTGTTAATTGATGAGATCGCTGGTTTGGTGTCAGCAAGGCTATATTCATCTTGTGCTAAAATTGAAGAAGATTATTGCGCATACCAATTGACTCAAGCACCTTCTCGCATCCTGACAAAACGTCAGCCAGTCCTCTCGCCATGTTTGCATAAATAATTGCACAAATTCCAAATCGTTCTCTGGGATCCAGCCGTACGGCAGGTTACTGAAATAGTGTACTGTCTTTGGCGGTGCTTCAAGAACAGCCCATTGAATCGTTCGCACTTTACTGTCGTCGTCGGATTCATATCCACTCTGCGGGGTGCTTGCCATCTGAAGGTTCATTTGGATGGACAGGGTAAATGTCCTGCAAGGACTCTTATTGCCCAGCGAATAATTGATCTCGTTGGATGCATGGCTCATCTGGCAATATGTCTTCCAGATGTGATTCTCCGGATAGAGCCTTCGTGAAATGGACAGTTCTGGTGAGAAAACAGGCGTGGGCAACAGCTTGGAAAGAAACTTACATCAGATGGGTTTCCTCTGATGTCCTACGCAGGCCTTGAGTCTCTTGATCCAAGGTCTCATCCAGTAGCCACTCGGCTCTTTTGACTCCGTTTCCCAAGGCCGTAATATGTACAGCTGAGCTTTGCCGGATAGTTCCATGATGCCAGAAGTCATTTTCGTGCTCCCCGAGTGACATGAGCTTCTCCCGATGGTCTAGAAGAACGGCCACAGCAGCGCGATCTCCCTCTCGGATCGCCATGTTCATTAACGGGATGTAGCCATAGCCGGCCTGTGTGGTATTAATGATTGCCAAATCTGTAGAATTCCCAATGGCACTGCATGGGCCAAACCAATTTCCATTTTCAAGCTCTCTAATACTCGCTTTATGCTCCAAGAGCACGGAGACCGTGGCACGGTCCCCTTTTTGGAGCGCAATTCTCATCAACGGGATGGAACTGATCTCATCTTCCTGCGCCAGACTCTGTTTGTATCGTTCAAGGAACGGCTTCAGTGCACGGGACCTCCCTTCTTGAATCATTAATCTAAGCGACACGATATCCCTCTTGGCAGGATCGATTGAATCATCTCCAGAGATCAATAATTCGGCGATATCATAATGATTCCACTCTAGGGCGTATATGAGCGGTGTTTTTCTGTACCGATCAATAGAGTTCGGGTTTGCCCAATTTGTACGTAACAAGAGCCTGACAATTTCGATGTCACCTCTCTCGCAGGCCCACGAGAGGAACGTACGTCGAGCCTTGGTGAGAGGCTCTTCACCGTTTGTCGGCCCCAGCAATGCCAGCCATTGCTGTAAGACACCGTTGGAATCCAATGTGGTTTCCATCTGTGTGGCTGCAGCACGTTGCGACCAACTATTGAGGAACCACCACAGCGGAATTTGACCCTCCTGGTCATGAATCTCCCCACTCGCTCCATGCTCGAGTAGTATACTCACGGTCCGAAAATGTCGGTTTTCCGCTGCCCATGACAGGGGCGTTCGTCCTCGTCGATCTTTGCTGTCTAAGTCTGCCTGCGCGCTCAACAACAGATTTAAAATCGTGTTATGGCCTCGTTCCGCTGCCCGCGATAAAGGGGTTCTGCCTCGATGGTCCTGAATATCGGGGAGAACATCATGCTGCAGGAGTAATTCCACCATGAGATAGTTTTCTTCCTTTGTAGCCCAGTGAAGAGGTGTCTCGCCATGATGATCCCCGAGGTTGGGGCTTGCATCCCTGTCGAGAAGGAATTTTGCGAATCTATCTGCCTGACGGATTTCATTGGAGGGCGCTTTGTTCAAATTATAGGAAGCGAGCCAGGAGAACGCTGTGCGACCGCTATGGTCCGTTATATCTGGGGATACTCCGTATAGGAATGGTTTTGCTTTGCGGATATTTCCTTCTTGCGCAGCTTGCATGAGCTGCGTGATCCGGTCATCATCTAAGGGAAGAAACCGAAGCACTTCGGAGTCGTCTTTCATCTTATAGTTATTAGATGCATATATTGTGATTTTTTTAAGGTTAATTGCTTCAGATCCAGGACTGACGTGTCCACTCACTTGAGGGTAAAATAGTCGACAGTCGCAATCCTTCTTCTGTGCCCCTATCCACTCGTCAGCCTCGCCAAGGGCCGCTGTTAGCTTATTCGCGGATCTTATGCACAGCCCTTGCAGGGGTGTGACTGGTTTGGATAATTGTTGGAAATCATCATAAACCCCAGGTCAACCGAGTAAAATACTGGAGGGAAAATATTAGAACCGCTGAAGCGAGTGCGACAGAATAATATATATATATATATATATATCTATATTCTTTGCCTGAGCAATGATTTGTGGCGGTATGTAAATCTCAAGTTTGAAGATATTCCTTCGATTACATAGGTACTATGTTTCATATGCATCCCGATGGTCTTGGTGAGATCCATAGATGAGATAAAACACACTGGTAGAGATGCAGTACTAGTTTGTCGATATACTAGTATATCATAGTCTTGTGAAGGTTTACCCCGATGGACACCAAAATTTATTTATTGTCTGAGGCAATTAGATTCCTAGTTGGATGGATTTCTGCTTAGTTTCCCCTGGTCTGAGGGAAATCCAAGGCATTGGAAATCCGTGTAGAGATGACAGGACAGGCTGGGAAGTCACCTTCAGCTCATCGTGCGAATATCACATCATCATCACGAACGTTCTCAATGAGCTCCGCTGTGGATCGTCACCAAAAGGCTTCGCACCACTTCCGGCGAGTCTGATTGGCGTGTCAGATGGGCTAGCCTGGAAGTTTCAATCAATGGACTGGTCGTTATCATTGGACTCGAATTCGCCCGACGTTGCATCGGTTATTTCGAATAAGACCAGTCATGGGGAATCATGTAACCGGAGACATTGATCATCTCTACTCATCAATCAGACATTATTGGTATTGATTGGGATCTTCACCTCGAGTCTGTACGGTCAGTCACATCACGGACGGAGATTTCTCCAGTGATGTCGGGAGTTTGTGTACTGTTTGTCTCCCGTAAGATATCGAGATCATCCTGATATTGACCAATCTCCGGGATGTAATTAATGAACGCACTCTGAATAGAGTAGGTAGAATTCGTTCGTATTTTCTGTGGTCTCTGAGGGGGGCGAGGGAAGTGGGAAGAGGGAAGGAGCAGAAGAAGAAGAAAAGAAACCTGACGAGCTCCTTCTGCTCCTTCTTCTTTCTTCTCCTTCTTCCCCCCTCCCCCATCTTATCTTTTCCTCTCCCTTCCATACTCTCGCTTCATCTTCCCTCCCTCTCCTCTCCCAATCCTTTCGTCGTTTATCCTACCTACCTTTTGTCCCCCACCATGAGTGCCCCTGGTAATGTCTCTCCGGTGCATTCACAGAAACCCTCAGAGACTACGTTCCCCGAGAAAGTGGCCACTGTAGTCTGCACTGGGTCCTCAAGTCAGAATGATGACCGCGAATATCCCACCTTGGAAGAAGAATATACTCTTCGTCGTGTGCCCGGAAAAGTTCGCTGGACCGCATACACTATTGCCTTTGTCGAGTTGTGTGAACGTTTCTCGTACTATGGAACCACTGCTGTTTGTACGTGTTTCTCGTATATAAACATAGCGAATAATCACAGAGCTGACTCCTACAGTCGTCAACTTCATCCAGCAGCCTCTCCCCGAGGGCTCAAACACCGGGGCTGGCTTCTCAGGTCAGTCAGGCGCCCTAGGCATGGGACAGAGAGCCTCCACTGGCCTGACAACCTGTACGTCTTGAATATGAGCCCACAATTTTCTTTATGACTGATCCACTCTAGTTAATACATTCTGGTGCTACTTGATGCCGATCTTGGGAGCATGGGTTGCGGATGAGTTCTGGGGCCGCATGAAGACCATCCAGGTTGCAATCGCTTTTGCAATGGTCGGTCATGTCATCCTCATCGTCTCCGCCCTTCCCCCGGTAATCTCTCACCCCCAAGGCGCCATCGGCTGTTTCTCAATCGGATTGGTTGTTTTCGGAGTTGGAGTTGGTGGTTTCAAGTATGGTTTTGATCTACTTCTTGTATACGCAGACAATGTTCGACTAACTAGCCTATGAAACAGGTCAAACATCGCCCCTCTCATCGCTGAACAGCACAAGGAGACTCGAATGCTGATCAAAACAATCCCAGAGACCGGCGAACGTGTCATTGTAGATCCCAACCAGACAATTACCCGAATTTTTCTATACTTCTACTTCATGATCAACGTAGGCGCCCTTGTGGGGTCCATTGCCATGGTCTACGCAGAGAAGTATGTTGGATTCTGGCTGGCTTTCCTTCTACCCACTATCATGTTCTGCTTCTGTCCTGCTGTACTCTTTGCCTGCCGGAAAAAGTATGAGCTTACTCCTCCAACTGGGTCTGTGGCCGCCAAGGCATTGAAGCTTTGGTCGCTTGCGCTGAAGACCAGGTGGTCTTGGAACCCTGTTCAATTCGTCAAGAACTGTCAATCTCCTGATTTCTGGTCCAGCGTGAAGCCCAGCAACATTCAAAACAAGCCAGACTGGATGACTTTCGACGACGAGTGGGTTGACGAGGTGCGCCGAGCTGTTAAAGCATGCGCTGTCTTTCTGTGGTATCCCGTCTACTGTAAGCTGTTTCGTTTCTTGATCCCATGGTCACAGTGAAATCTAATGTCTATCTATCTAGGGCTTGCCTATGGACAGATGACCAACAACTTAACCTCTCAATCCGCCACCCTAGCCCTACACGGCGTCCCGAACGACATCATTAACAATCTGGACCCATTGGCGCTGATCATTTTCATTCCTATCATGGACCAGTTTATTTACCCAGGTTTCCGCAAAATTGGTTTCAATTTCACTCCGCTGAAGAAAATCTCCACCGGGTACCTGGTTGCATCTGCCGCCATGGTCTCTGCCGCTGTGATCCAATACTATATCTACCAGACGAGTCCTTGCGGTGACCACCCCAGTGAATGCAAAAAGGGCAATTCGCCCATCAATGTGTGGGTGCAGACTGTGCCCTATGTGCTCATTGCGTTTTCGGAGATCTTCACCTCTGTCACCGGCTATGAGTATGCGTATACGAAAGCACCCAAGAACATGAAGAGTTTAGGTATGTACTGTCTTTTTTTTAAATTTTTTTTTAAATTTTTTTTTAAATATTATTGTCCCCGTGACAATGTTGCCATTAAGCTAACTAGTCGTCTCCTGTGCAGTCCAATCTATCTTTCTTTTCACGAATGCAATCTCGGCTGCTATCCAGCAAGGTCTCACTGCGCTATCCGCAGATCCCCTACTCATCTGGAACTATGGCTTTGTAGCTGTTCTGGCGTTTGTGACTGGAACCCTTTTTTACATGACACACTACAATTTGGACAGGCAGGAAGACGAGCTCAATAACATTGAAGCCTCGACATATTTGGGCCATCAGCCGCCGGTGTCCAATGAGAAGTTGGATCTTGAAAAATGAGTGACAATATTTGTAAATATGTTGAGGATGTCATGACGATGAAATCGTGAAGCAAGGGTAGGCTGTAGTTTATTAATATGGTAGAAGACCTTGCGTACTCTTCAGATGAAAATTAAACGAGTGAAGTCATTAATGATTGTAGAGCAGGGAGTCTGTCCAGTATATCGATATAGTACATCATATACACACGAAAATTATAAGGCAGTTTATGCCAACCGTGTTCAATGGGGAAAGAGACAAGAAATATGTATCAAAAAACGCCATTCACCACGCATAATGCACACACAAACAGAGGTACTTTTTTCAGATACCCAGGACTATCAAAGTCCGCATGATGAGTTACCGTATAATCCGTAAACCCCTAGTCAGCGATGTTTATTTTTCCGTCTTCTCGTTCTCTGCCGGCGCCGCCACAGCAGCGGCAGCAGCGACAGCATCCTTCTTCTTCTTCTCATGACCATGGTTGTCGCCATGATGTTCATACAGCGATTGATGCTTGCGTGTCAACCGCTCCTCCTCAGCAGCAACCATATCCTTCCAAAGGTCGCCTGCCTGCTCCGACTCTTCATTAGCCGCATTCACAGAAGCCGGCTTTTGCCCATCCTGCTTCGCATCGGCCCCCCCCTGGCCCGGCTTCATGATCCCCTTGCCCTTCTTCTGGTCGGAAATCTCAAAGGCGGCGGATGCCACGAGCACCGCGAGCGTCAAACCCTGTGCATACACACGAGCCTGCACGATCTTCTGCGAGCCAGAGAGGTAGGGGTTCCGGCCGACGAGCGCGAACGACCCAATCATCGAAGCCACCCAGGTGACACCGACTATCTTGTACTTTTCGCGACGGGCCCATGTCATGGCGCGGTCGGCGAAGCTCATCTGCGCCATTTCCTCGTGGCGGAGACGCTGCTCACGGTTCTCATACCATTGCAGGTTCTGGTTGCGCTCGGCTTCGTACGCTCGGGATGAGTTGTCGGCCGCCACGATACCGACGAAGGTTCCCGTTGACGTCACCAGGAAGGCTTTCATCGGGAGTGTCAGGTTGCGGATTGTATGGTAACGACGTGCGGCGGCCATCACGCCTGCTACACCACCGACGAGACCGAGGATGCTGCCGATCGTACCGCCTTTGACGACGGCCCTAGGTGGAATGTTAGTATATTATGTCAAAGGTTTTTTTTTTTTTTTTTTTTTTTCTTCTTCGGTGTTTCATGGAAATGAAGTAGTAATGGGAGCTTCGGAACGGAGGGATAGCGTACCTGTAGTGGGCATTTTCTTCTTCCTTGGTGAGGATCTTCATTGTAAATTAATCGGGAATAGACTGGGGAGGTGGAGGGTCAAGAGGGAAGAGTTACAGAGAGGAATTGAGGTGGATGGGGAGATGGAGGATATAAGAGCGATCGGAAAAAAGCGCGATAGCAAAGCCCGGTGACGTACGACATGCGGGATTCTAGACACCGGCCAAAACTCGGCCCGAAGGCTGATAGGCCAGTGGCCGCTGAGTCAGCTGGAGCTCTCGCACGAGATGCTCAGTCAGCCGCATCAGGTCATCGCATTGCACAACTCTTCATAGTTAAAACATCCGACAATCAATATAAATATTGATGAAGATTGATTGTTTTCTTCATGCTACCAGTTATCCAGTGCAACAATCCGCAACGCCTGCATCGATTGATATCCCGCAAAATTAAAATACTACACAATGTGGATCCAGAGTAAAAAACATGTGTCGAAGGAAAAGGTAAATCAAGAAGGGTAGCAATGCATCGGTCAATCCCCCGAACCAAGCCCAAATCTGTGGATTTTGAAAAGAAAGGAAAGAAAAACGTGAAAAGAAGAATGTGGTGCTGCTCTATTTCCGCCCTGCCCCCTTCTGTGCGGCAATCTGTCGCGCCCGCATCCTGCGGAATCGATCTTCTCCACTCGCTCCCAGTGGACGGGCATATTTGCTCTCCTGAACAACAGTCGAACGGGGAACTACGGTGTAGCTTGTGTGAGTGATATCGGCACGCGCACGATTGGCCAGCCGAGGAGGAAGAAGCTCTCGAGCCCGCGCTTCCGCAGCCGTGGCCTGAGCGGATGTAGTTCGTGCAGTCAATTTTCTAGATGGATTAGTTAGTAGACCGAAATATAGAGACTATTGAAAGGCACAAATTCAACGTACCTAGGATCGAAGTCGGCCTGTTGGTAGACCCTCTTAGAGTAGTCGTCGCTCCGCTGCAGAATCGGGCGCGTCCATTCAGCAAGGAGACGCTCGGCCATGCGCTTGATACTCGGTTCGGGGCGCTTGCTCCTGGTGTAGAAGACGATGACCTTCCCGATCCCACTGGCGACCAAAGCCTCTTTGTTGATTGGAAGCTTGCCTATGGCTGTCATAAGGTCACGCTGGATATTGTACGCCGGCAGGGAACCATCGTCGAGCGGTTCCAAGAAGAACTTAACCGCCTCCAGCAGATTGATTTCAGGGTCCACCAGACTGTTCATCCATTGATCACGGTTGAGTAACGACACGACTTCGGGTAGCATCTTAAGCTTGTGCATGGCGGGCTTGCCCTCCCGTCGGTTCACGGCGTCCAGTTGAGCAGCGTGGGTCATCCGCTTGCGCATTTCTTCAATTTCAGCATCGGCCATTTGTTCCAGATCCTGACCTTGGTTAGTACACATGCAAACACCTCCACAGAGAACGAGATAGAAAACATACGATTCCATCAGCCTTTCGGGACCGTCTTTTAGTCGGCTTCTTCATTGCCTCGTCCATGGCACGATCAAGGGCACGACGACGACCTGAAAACATCATTATTAGTTTCACGGTTGCTCTGGGAGAGACCAGATTAGGCATAGCATACGAGTAGCAGGATCCAAAGTCTCATCCTCAGGCGTTGGCTCTCTCCTCTTCTTCCGTTCTTTTCTCCGGGACTTGTCGTCTCCATCACTGCCTCCATCCTCCAACTCCTTCATGCGTCGAGTCTTCTTCTCTCGTCGGCCCTCTCGTTTGCGCCTCGACCGATCCTCCTCGCCGCCCTCCCCAGTGCGCTTGCGCTTATGTCGACCAATCAACTTCAGGTTATCTTCATCGATTGCCAGTTGAGGTCGGTCCTCGATATCGACATTCTCCGGGTCAAAGTCATCGAACTGGGCTTCATCTACTTCGGACAGGATCGATTCATCATCCGATTCCGCATCCTCGGCGGGTTCATCGTCGCCGTCCGCCGCTTCCTCTGCGTCGGGGGACTTGGGCGCGATAGCTGGAGACTCTGCCTGTTCCTCGTCGTCTCCAGCACCGGGGGTTGGCGCCTGCGCCGGTTCTTCGACATGGTCGTCCTCCAGCTGGGGATCGGGAGTCGAGGCAGGTCTGGGTTCGGGGCTGGCAGACATTATGAAAGGTTGATAAAGGATGAAAGAAGGCGAGGCGTCCGAGAATGGGTTGGAGGGCGGTGGTCGGAGCGTCTAAGCTCCGCGTGCTTCGCGCACGGCGTATATCCGGTATTGAAAAAGGGAAATGAAAGATACCACGTATGAGATTGGAATGAAGCGATGAATCGTGGTATTTATTAGGGGGTGGGGAGTGAGTGGGAGAGAAGAGATGGAGGTGGCTGAAGGAGAGAAAGATGGGAGAGGAAAGCAAATGTAGTTAATCAGGAACAGAAATTCCGCCTCCGCGGTGGTCTGTGCTCGGCAGAATCTCTTCCCATTCATTCATTCATTCATTCATTCATCTCTTTCTCTTTCTCTTCCCCCAGCAACCATCCATCTCTCACTCTCTATCCACAGTCCCTTTCACAATGTTTGCCCCAGGTCAGTCCCACACCCCCGTTCATTCGGTTTCCGGCCTCTCCGGGTTCCGAGTCCGTCATCAGACTAACAATCTACTCCAGGCCAAGAACAGCTCTCCAAGGAGGAGATCAAGGTAAATCCCGCTCTGTACATACGGCGCTCTGCATTCGCCAGCTCTTGCGACCCAGGTCAATATAACACTACTAACTAATTTCAGGCTGGTGAGATCCAGGCCAGCCAAACCGTCAACTCGGCCATCGCCGGCGGTATCCTCCTGTACCTGTGTAGGCCTTCTCTCCCTGTGTCGAGTTCCGTCGAGGCATCTGGATTGCTAACTAGCTTCTACTGAACAGCCCCCTTCGCCGTCGATTTCATCAAGAAGTTCCTTTAAATGTATCGCCGTTGCTCCAAACTATCTGATCTCGGTGGATGAACGGGATTGTGTTGTCTATTTTCGAGCCTACCCAGATGGTGGGAAAGTTGTATTATTATTGTACATGGAGAGATTCGGATAGAGAAAAAATGACGAGAAATTGACATCTGCCACCGTGGCTCATTTTTCGTTTTGAAGCTATTAAGCAAACCGTCGCAATCCGGATAAATGTGCAGGATACCAGCTCCACGAACTCCTTGCTCCTGACGTCAACCATAAGATAAAGATTCCCCCGAGCCGAACAACACTTTAAGAGAACAACGATGACAGGGAAGCTAGTTATCCACCCGGCCTTGAAGTTTCTGTGCTTCCTCAAACTCTTTCTTGACCGACTCTAATTCCTTCTGCAAGTGCTGAATCTGTGCATGGTAGTCAAGTAGGATCTAGTGACGTTAGTGCCTGGTTTTTGAATCAAGGGAACGGTTATCTTATCGTACCTTTTTGGCAGTCTTCATGGTATTCTCATCCAACTCGTCCTCGCCCTGTGCAGCTGCACCAGGGCCAGCCCTTTCCATCTCCAATTGTAGACGTTTCGACTGCTCTCGAATAGCAAGCATGCGAGCCCAGATCTCCTCCGCGCGCCCGTTCAACGAAGGGTCGAAGACCTGGCGCTCTAACTGAGCAAGCTTCTTCTTCAGTTCCTCTTCCGCATCGTCCATCGCATAGCCTCGATTCCGCAGGACCTGCGTCTTGGCGGCGAGAGATAGACAGCGCTTGCTGAGCACAAGATGCTTGCGCCGGCAATCCGCAATCTTGACCGCGATCTTCAAGTCATGGCGAGACAGCATATCGGAAAGAGAGTTGTTGATCTCATGGAGACGACCCTGGAGCATGGCGAGGAAGTCCTTCTGACGCTGTGCCCGCTTTCCGAGTTCCCAAAATCCTTTCACCAGTACAGGCACACATCCTGGTGACGGTCTGTTCCTCAATGCGTCCTCCCATTTAGTGTCATCGTCTTCGGGACCGGGCTGGTAGAACGGCGCCTGTTCCTCGCCAACATTGTTATACAGGTAGGTGCGGAAAGAGGAGGTTCGGTTATCAGCATCCCATTTGTCCCTGACAATCTGGACTTGGATTGGAACCGTCCGATGTACTGAAGAAAATCGGGTCAGTGAATTCGTTTTGAACCATTGGCAAGGGATATAACAGACCTCCAGTGACAGCGCGACCAGGCGACCAGAGGCTCGATCCTTGTTGCTGTACTGTGGATTGGCCTAGTTGGGGCTGTTGCTGAGCTTGTTGTTGTTGGCCACCAAGAAGAGACCCCCCGAATGGATTCTGTTGTTGTTGTTGCTGTGGTGGTTGCTGCTGCTGCGGTTGTGTCTGACCCAATCCAGCAAAAAGTCCACCACCCTGCTGTTGCGTCGGTTGTTGCTGTTGTTGTTGTCCTCCCCCTAGGGTACCACCAAAGAGACCCCCTTGGGGTTTCTGCTGGCCTAATGTACCCCCAAACAAACCGCCACCAGGTTGCTGTTGTGGTTGCTGTTGCGTCTGTGTTTGTCCTAATCCGCTGAAAAGTCCGCCGCCGGTCTGGGGTTGATTCTGTGCTGTCGCATTGGCGAAGAGTCCGCCAGTCGGCTGGGTTGGCGTTGCAGCATTGGCCGTACCAAATGCTCCCCCACCCATCGGGTTCTGTTGGGCCTGTGCGTTCCCAAATACACTGCTCTGTTGCTGGTTGCCCGTGGTATTCCCACCAAAGCCTCCACTGCTGGCGGCGGCACCCCCAAAGGGGTTGGGTTTATTTGCGGGTGACCCAAATAACCCGCCAGTCTGCGGCTGCGGCTGGGTCCCAAAGAGAGACATGTTTAGAATGAAAGGTGTGAAGGGAATAAGTAAGGAGAAATAGAGAAGGATTCGAGGCGCGAGACTGGTGGGAAAATGGAGTCGATGTCGAGAAAATCAGAAGCGCTCGGAACGAGGGTGATGAAGGCTGCGGTTGGGCAGCAAAATCAAGGATAAGCTCCTGAGGGTATTCTAGAGGGACACAATTGCTTCAAAGCTTCATTATGAAGAGATAGCGAGGGGCAGAGGCAGCAAGACGGTCGTGTTGCAGCGGGTGGTTGATTGACGGCATCGCAGCTTCTTTCTTTGGTTTGTTTTTCATGGGGGTCACGTGAGAGCTGCCTGGCGTCTCCACTATTCGTAACTACTTCTTTTCTTTCACTTACTTCTACTTACTGAATACCTCCTACCTCCTAATAATAATAATCCTCATCATTATACTAATTAACTCCTATCATGTGTCTTATTCGCCTGAAACACTCCTTCGAGCGAAGTGCCCCGAGTCTTTATGTCGCTCCGATCTATTGTCGGATGTTACTACTACATGCTGGCATATGCAGTTCGCTGGACATCAATCACTTCATTGTCAGATATTCATTGTCAGCTAATCATTGGTCACTACAAACACTGTTCACATATTCTCTACTGGTCTCTAAATTCAATCACAAGCATATATTAGTACATCAATGGCCTTATTCCGATAGCCCCGTGCTCTGTCTGTTATTGATGGCTTAGTTTCTTCAAGACATTTCCCATTTCTTCTTGATTCTTCACAGATAAATCCTCCTAAAATCTACTTCCAAATGAGTCTGTCTGCCTCCTGATCCCGATTGTGGCTGTTAATTCTTTGTGCAACCATCCATCCTCTCTCATGTCTATCCCCCCCCCGCACTTTTTCTATTCCCTCTCTCTTCGCTCTCTTTTTCACTAGACCATTTCAATCGTTTCAGAAATCTTGGACAAGGAAGAGAAGGTAAAAGGAGAGTACTCTCATTCAACTCAATCTAGTTCCTCTGGAAGGGCAGTCCCTTATCCTGGACATTTGAACCTGTTCGCCTATAAAACAATATCATCCGAACGACCTCTCACAGACCCCTCTCAACTGGAAACAAAAACATGCGACTCTTATGGATTGTCCCCCTCGTTCTTCTAGCGCCTTTCGCTCTCGCTATCCGACTCATCGAATCCAAGGCACTCAGTCTCTGTTCCAGTGATGCAGGCATCACCTCCAATCACTTCAGCGTGGTATTTACTCCGCAGAATCAGTCTCTCGCCTTGGCCTTCGATGGGATATCCGCGCTATCTGGCAAAGTAACCGCAGAGCTGATCCTGAGCGTCTATGGTTACACAGCGCTAAGACGAACATTGGATCCCTGTGACATGGGGTTAGAGGGTCTATGTCCTCTTCATGCTGGCGCATTTCCTGTGATGACCACAAACATTAAAGTCCCTGATGATGTGGTGAGTCAAATACCAGGTTAGTTTCTATACTCCCCCCCCTCCCTTCCTTTCGAGTCTTGACTTCAATGGCTGACCGAAGACACCTATGGGCCCCGTTCTGAAATAGGAATCGCCTACACTGTTCCTGATCTCGACGCCACCGTCCGCGTTTACATCAACTCCACGGAGACCGGGAAAAGTATTAGCTGTATTGAAGCGACGCTCTCTAATGGCAAGATCGTCTATCAGCCAGGCGTTGGATGGGCCACGGCCGTCATCTCAGGCCTAGGTGTCGCAGTTTCGTCCGTTACCTCCGGCCTCGGACACTCGAAAGCTGCCACGCATATCGGAACCAATGTCCTCGCACTTTTCGCTTTCATGCAATCACAGGCGATGATCGGAATGACCTCTGTACACATGCCTCCTATTGTACAGTCCTGGACCCAGAACTTTCAGTGGAGTATGGGCGTCATCCATGTTGGCTTCCTCGAGAAACTCTGCACCTGGTACCAGCGGTCGACAGGCGGAGAACCCTCAACCGTCCTCGCGAACCTATCCAAGACGTCCATCCACGTTCTGAAAAAACGCCACAGTGCCTATCCCATTCGTTTGGATCTTGTGGAGCGAGACAGTGCGGCCGCAATAGGCAACACGGAGGGCACAATCGTTCGGGGCATCCAGAGGGTGGGATTCCGCGCCCACATCGAACCCACCAACATCTTCCTCACAGGCCTAATCTTCTTCATTGGTTTCGTAACAATCGTTATGCTACTATTCTTGATATGCAAAACCACGCTAGTATTCCTCATGAAATCTGGAAAGATCAAACCTACCCAGCAACTCCAAGAGATGGACTGGACCCTCGCGGCAAAGGGCATCTTCTTCCGGCTAATATTCATCGGCTTTCTGCAAATGTGTATTTTATGTCTATGGGAATTCACACAGAACGACTCACCCGCAGAAGTTGTCCTTGCGGTCGTCATGCTGGTCTCTTGTGTGGTGACGGTAGGGGTCGCCGTGCTGCGGGTTGTCGCATATGCAAAACAATCCATCACCCTACACAACAACCCGGCCTATGTCCTATACTCGAACCCGATTTGTCTGAATAAATGGGGGATCATGTATACGCAGTACCAAGCAACCGCATATTACTTCCTGGTCGTCCAGCTCGCCTACACAGTGGTCAAAAGTCTATTCATCAGCCTCAGTCAACCAGCACCGATCGTTCTGACAGTAGCGCTGGTGATCATTGAGACAACAATGCTTCTCGCAACCAGTATCCTACGACCGTGGATGAATCGTAACACCAATGTCTGCAATCTGGCCATCGCATCCATTAACATGGTCAATTCCATCTTCCTGCTGATTTTTTCGGATGTTTTCGACCAGCCGCCGATTATCTCCGGCGTCATGGGCGTGGTTTTCTTTGTCTACAATTGTGCCTTTGTGCTGATTCTCCTCATTATCGTCCTGGTTGCTTCGGCCTACGCGGTGGCCTCCAAGAACCCGGATACCCGCTATCAGCCCATGCGCGACGACCGCGATTCATTCCTTCAATCGCGCAGCACCGTGCAACTAACCACCGAGTTGGATGCGTTGGGAGCTACAGCGCGCGGTGATGTTAAGCTCCTTGCTTCCGTAGATAACGACAACAGTGAAAATCCAACACCAGGGACTACTAGTCGACCCGAATCGTCCAACAGCAAGAACGAACTCCCTTTATCACATGGAGGCAACACGGAACACGACACTTCGGATGAATCACTACCACCGCTCCCGAATGTATCAGATCTCTCAGTTCCACTGTTTCCGAGCGAAACGGCACGGAGGAGCCCGTCCATCCTGCGTGGTGAAAGTCCCGCCACGGTCAATTCACTCACAGCACTGACGGCCGAGACGCGAAGGGCACAGAATAGCCCTAGTCCATGGCTTCGGGGAGCCGGATACGAGAATGCTTGATAGTATCACTTGGGTTAGGGACCATGTCACGAATAATGGATACAAATTTGGATGTAAATCTAGGGGTTTAGTTAGGTATTTATTAGTTATTTAGTTTAGTTAGTTCACGTCAATGAATTCTCTTCTATTCTGTTTCTGTGTTCTGTACCTCTGGTAACATAACATGCTTAAGCCTCAGGCCATGCAAGCAACTCGCATTACTAATTCCCGCCACCCACCAATCACAGCGCCCCAAAAACCTACCGCAATACCTCGCCGACAGCCGCAACGAACCTCACCTCCTCCTCTCCAAAGCCATCCGCACCTTTCCTCGCCCTCAAAGTCGATCTCCAAATCCAACATCCCGCAACCATGTCGCGCCGAGAACCCCAGTACGTGCCCTTCCAATTGGTCTCCAATTGACGCCCCCCACCAACTCCCCCCATCCCAAAACCAAACCCTCCCCAATATGCAACCCACCCTGAAACACAAAAACCGCGGCAAACGACTCCTCTGCAAGAAAACCCGCAGCATCACACACAACCCCTGCGGAGGCGGTTAGAAAAACGGTGTCAACCAAGACGGGAATGGGGGACGAAAACCAAACAACCACAATGGAGAATCATTTGCTAATATAATCCACCATGTTGCGTATAGATTCAACCAACAGGTCCTCGTGGACACCACGCCCATGCCGGCGGACATCCCCGCCGTCACGGAAGTGGGCGCGACCTCGGCGCCGCTGACCAGCGCTGCCTACTTCATCGGTGATCGGTGCAAGGCCTTCAATGACGATTTCATGAAGTGTAAGGCTGAGTCGAAAGGTCAGGGCGAGTTTGACTGTCTCAAGGAGGGGAGGAAGGTGACTCGTTGTGCTGCCTCGGTGTATGTTGTGTCCTTTCTCTTTTATTATTCACCCCATACCATTTCAATGAGCTTAAGGGAGGGAGGGAGAGGGAAATCTCTCCCATTTATCCCTCATGTTCACCATGAAACATGTATCAGACGAGATCGACGATTTCTCTTATATATGCATGGATGGGAATTCTACCGGATATGTCGAGGAAACAAATTGCTGACCCAAGTTATCTTCTCCCATGTAGGATCAAAGATATCAACACCCACTGTCTGAAACAGTTCACTGCTCACTGGGAGTGTCTCGAAAATAACAACCATCGTCTGTGGGAATGTCGGAAGGCGGAGATGGATCTGAACGGCTGCGTGTTCGACAAGTTGGTACGTTCCATCTGTTTCCGGTTCTACACTGCCCTCGTGTCTTTTTTTCTCTCTCTTTCTTTATCTATTCAATATGGTTGTATGTGCTAATTCAGTTCGATGATACAGGGTCTCAAGAAAACCATCCCCGGTGCTCCCGAGAACCAGACTCCCGTGCATCTGCGTCCTAGCCAGATCTTCGCGCAGTATCCTGGTCCCCAATGGTGATTTAATTCGAAAACAAAATTGCCCTGTTTTTTATTCTCTCTCTCTAAAGACCTGTGGTTTGTGGTCTGTTTGGTTGGGTTTTGTACGTGTATATACATTAGCATGGAATCGATCTTGGTCCGTTTGTTTTAACTCTCTCTCTCTTTTCTTTCAAAACTGAGTATAATATTTATGAGTAGATACAGTAGATTAGTTGATATCTATAACCATCTACCCAACACCAAGACTTCATATGCATAAGAACAAAGGGAAAGAATTAGGGGGAATGGAGCAAGGCGACCTGACCCAAAGGGAAGAAGATCTATAATATGTACTCAGAACAGAAACCAAGAAAATGAAAATGAAGAAGGGAGGAGGGGGGGGGGGGATGTAAAAAAGAAAGAAAAAAAAAGTCAAGGGAAGATATAGACCCTTGGAACCCGTCGAAGGGACTTCAATTTGGTCAATCGCGTCTTCACCTCCGCCCAACCCATCTTCAACTTCTCCTCCAACCGGCGATCCCCTCGCATGCGCATCCAGATCAACAGCATCCCCAATACCGCCAAATCCCAGATGATCTGCCGGAAGGTTACCCACACCAGCCACTTGACCCACGCCCATAGACTCGAGCGGCGCCGATGCGCCAGCGCCCGCGCTTCCATCTGTTCTCGAGCGGCGGCAATCTCGGCGGTCATCTTGGTCAAGGCCTGCTCGACACGGCGCCGCCATCTCCGGCTGTCGATGTCGGAATGAGCGTGAAGGGGTTTTCGCGAAAACTTAGGGAAGTTTCCTGGCCGTCGTCGGCCGCGTTCTTCAAGTTCATTATCATCCTCCTCTGCCTCTTGCTCCGCGCCGAGCTCACTAGCCCCTTGATGGTCATAGGATTGATTCTCGTTCACGTCTTCGTCTTCGTCGTATAACGTATCCTGTGCTTCGGCATACTCCTCATCCTCCTCATCCTCATCTTCCTCGTCCAGCCGGCCCTCCTCTTCATCGATCTCCGACCGATGCCGCTGATACATCTCATCCGGTTGACTGACCGGGCTCAGCACGCGTAGTCGCGAATCGCCTCTACCCGCACCTATCCCAACCTGCACCATCTGTTCGTAATCTTCCGTCGTTGTCCGAGCTAGACGGCTTCCAATACTACCATAGTTATGATATGACTGCTGTTGTGGCAGCGGCGGCACCCCAGTGGTCCGCAAGGGACTCCCCGAGCTTTCTGACGACGAGGTATTGGCTTTGATTTGGTCCCAGACGAACTCGAGCTCAGCAACTAGCTCGCGGGCCTCGGGAGTTTGCGACGCATAGCGATGCATAGTCTCGATGAGGGTGGAGATGTAGCGACGTTTAGCTTCTGTGCGGGAAAGACCGGTTTGGGCGTACCACGCGTCCCTGTAGCAATTTGATTAGATATTATGTTTTTTCTTTTCCCTCCCGTCTAGACAAATTGAAAAGAAAACAACAATAGTGGGGGGGGGGGGTTATGGGATGCCTACCACTTCTCACATTC
The DNA here is from genome assembly GCA_015844325.1 of Aspergillus nanangensis. NCBI lineage: Eukaryota > Fungi > Ascomycota > Eurotiomycetes > Eurotiales > Aspergillaceae > Aspergillus > Aspergillus nanangensis. The sequence continues at coordinate 49,185 of VCAU01000104.1, read as the reverse complement.
CGCGTACACGTCCGCCGTGTTTCCTATCGGCCGGTCCATTACCCCTTCCACATCCCCCTCTGTGAATGAATGGTCAGTCCATGATTTCTTTCCTTCTGTTTTTATAGAGATAGTTGTCATGGGTGTGTTGCATGGGATGAAAACATACCCATGCTTTGCTTATACAATCCATAGAGTTTGAGTCGTTCCGACGCCGGAGGACGGGCGGTGCCGGTGCGTGGGATGCGTTTGACGGTGTTCAGCGCGTGGACGAAGACTCGGTCTGAGGTTGGATAACGATTTATTGCATGAGTATTGTTCTTGCAACGGGCTTTCGCATGGGAGAAGAGGAGCGAAACATACCCACAGAGTCCGACATGGTGACTTATCAGCAGAAGCCTAGTGGCGCGTGCCTCATCAGAGCCAGACGGGACGGGCCCTCATCGATTGGAAGACACGGGGTCGATAAGGCGGGCGATCGTTTTCAATGCAACGAACGAAACATACGACTCGGCTCAGTCCAGTCTGACGGAGTTGAGAGCGGTAGAAATGGAGATGTTTGAGAAAGAAGGAGAGGGAGAGGGAGAGGGAGAGGGAGAGGGAGAGAGGCCGTCGGAAAACGAGGTACGCTTTCCCCGGATTTCAGCCCTTGTTGGGATTAATTCAGGATTGAGAATGAATCACCCCCAAATTGCGTCCTTCGGAAGAATGTCGATTACGAGAATAGTAGCCACGGGAGTTGAATGCGTTGATTGGGGAGTAGGAAGCAACAGGGGATGTGTGGAATCGACGAGGGATGTTGATGGGGGGAGATGAACCGCGGCTCTCGGAGGTCGTTGGGTAAACTTTGGTTCCTGTGATTCTTTCCCCATGTGCGGGTTTATGCATGCATTGCTAGGTAGGTATATATTCCGTTCTCAATTTCCGATCTGAGGAGGACTGGAGAAAAAAAAAGAATAAATAAATAAATAATAATAAAAATAGTCGAGATATATTACCTAGATATATATCTATATATACACAAAAATTATTTCTTCATATCAACCATCTCATCCCTCTCCGCCGCCATCTCTGGATCCACAACTGCTTTCCCTGTCATCACGCCCGCCAGATCCACTTGGTCACTTGAAACCGGGGGCCCAGTAAAATGCTTGCGCGCATAAATCACATACCAAGTAACACTAATGGCCGCAAACCCAGCGAACACCACACTGGCATAGTTCATCGATTGCGCATCTACAGGCAACGACACAGGCATGCAGAAGATGGCCACTGCCAACACAATCCAGCAGACCGTCAGAATGTTGATGGCATAACCAAACCGTCCCAGGGAGAAAGTCGATTCCTTGACAGCCTGTCGCCCGCGAATCACATTGATAAGAATCGGCACGCCGTACGAGGTGGACAGACAGATGGTGGCAACGCCGGTGAAAGAGTTGAAGGCGGCCGTCGACCCGAAGTAGATCAGCCCTAGAAGGCAGTCGATGATGGTGGACAGGATGATCGCCCACACCGGCACGTCGAGGCGCTTGTTGACCTTGCGCCAGAGGCGGAACCCCGGAATAGCCCCATCCCGCGCAAAGGCATAGGTGCATCGACTAGCCGCGGTCAAGGCGCCGATTCCAGCAAACATCATGATGCCCAGGATTAAGAAGAGGAGACCAAAGCCACCCCCTGCGGAGCCGGTGGCCATCTTGAAGATGAGGCCGACGGGCTGCCCGCTCGCGACATTCAGCAACAACTTTACATCGGGAAGCACAAACAAAAGTGGAATCAAGTAGACCAGGCCGGTGATTCCTGCAGCCACCACAGACAGGACGATGGCCTTCGGAACCTCGCGATGGGGATTCTGGACCTCCTCACACATCGCTGCGACCATTCCATATCCTGTCAGGGTGTAACCCGCCTGTAGTAGTCCGACAAAAAATGCCCATCCGGATGGCCTGCAAACTCATCAGTCATTAAAAGTCCCTAAATGGGGAACAAAAGATGCGACTCGAGAACCGCTCGGCGGGGGGGAAACATACCAACCACTCTGTGACGCATCATAATGCGCAAATACAAATGCACCGTCGCGTCGGTCATCCGCCATCGTCAGCAGTGTGATAAGAATCACAACCACACTGATCGCCGTCCAGTAAATGCAGACCTTGTTGATCAAGTCGAGGTATTTGGAGAAGAATATATTGACGGCAGCACAGACCCCAATGACGGCCCAAAAGGTCAGGATGGTTTGCCATTCATTGGCTACAAATTCCTCGTTCCATAACGAGATCGCGCTCAGGATCAATTGCGCGCCGCCGAAAGTGATGCTCAGCGTAACCGTCCAGTTGCCAACGAGTGTGAGCCAGCCGTCAATGAAGGACATCATGGGGGCCCATTCCTTGGTGGACAGCATGGCGCTCCAGTAGTAGACGCCCCCGGCAGTCGGGTAGACGGCGCAGATCTCGGCGAGGGAAGCGGCAATTGCGATGGAGATCAAGGTGACCAGTACCCAGCCCCAGATGATGCTGACGGACTGGCCGTCGGTCAGGGTGATGTAGAGAGTGGTGCTGAGACCATATGGAGCAGCCATAATAGCGAAGGAGCTAGATAGATAGGGGGAGGGTCATATTAGCCCATTGTTACTGATGGATCGAAGCAGAAATCTATGTATGTATCCGGAAGGACATACAGTCCAAGAACACTGAGCATGCTCAGGTTGCGAGGTAACTCGCTCTTGTAACCCATACGGGCCAACGCCTCATCAGCGTTGGCGTCACTAGATTGACGCATGGTGAGAGGGTTAGAGGAACCGAGGTGAATACGAGGCTGGTGGTGATGATGGTGGTGATGGTGATAGTTGATAAGAAGACGAAGAGGAAACAAGGTTAACAAGGAGGATGAGGGAAATACATTCCGACGCGAGTTGGACGAGGAGGAGGAGGAGGAGGAGGAAGAAGAAGTAGAAGGAGTGAAGAAGATAAGAACAAAAGAAGAAGAAGAAGAAGAAGAAGAAGAAACAAGAGGGGGAAAGCTTAATGGAATCCGCTTCCTGCAGTACAACATCATCGGTACTTCTGATACTATGCGATCCCCGCATGATAAGCATGTCACCCGCATTATTCACGCCCAGCCCCCGGCGGTCTCGGACCGCGCTGATAAACAAACCACTGGGCTTATCAACTGGATAACTACGGAGTAAAATCAATCAATCCAATCCAATCCAATCCAATCAATATTTTTTCTAAGGCGGTGGGGAATCCAGGATTAAACCCTTGTCCCGCTCTTCTGGCCCATGGTTCAACGCTCTTTTTACCCCAGAAAAACATCTAATGTGGTAGGGTTATTTGTGGAACATGGTCAATTCACTGCTAGCTAGTTTCTCCGTCCAACGACATACATCACAAAGTGTCACTCCATGTAGTGACGGCTGCCACATCAGATGACCGTCTCCGCCAGTCCATAACCACCATGGACGCGGATCAGACTCAACGATGAGCGCCAAGAGAGAAGAAAAAGAAACGAGATCAGGGATACAGGAAGGGGGCATGTGCATGACAGGGGGAGCAAGGGTGGGGAGAAAACGGGGGAGGCGACACCCTGCATCAGCGGGGAACCGGAGGAAGTGTCCGACTGTGTCTGTTGGTATGTATATGATGTAGGTATGTATGTATGTATAACCGTTGAAGGGGATATGAAAACACATCCAAGCGTGATGAAGCACTGGGAATTCGGGGGGGGGGGGTATCAAACAAAAGGGGGCGAGGGGGGCACTGTGGAAGATGGAGGGGGGGAAAAAAAAACACGCTGGCATCTGACGGTCATTCGTGCAAGGGAAGTAAAAAATTTTGGGCTTTTCTCATTGTAATTCCGTTTTCACTTTTTGGTTTGGCTTGAATATTTTTTTTTTTTTGGTGGTTCCCTTTTTGTGGTCGAATCTCTAGTGTGTACGTAAAAAGTGAAACATCTTCCGTCCGCTCGGGGCGAAAGTAGGCTCCGAGGGGTTCATCCATGACGGGTGTCTGGCTGTCAGGATTCAACACCCATCAACAGGACGACAATGGCCGAGGAGACAGGGGAGTTGACAAGATGACAAGGACGACGCAGAGGAGGGAGGGTATCGTGAAGAGAAACAACGCATCGGGTGATGGTGGGCCAGGATGGGCATCAACCACTGCCACCTGGCAGTCCACCGCCACTTGTGTGGATTGCTTTTAAATGCCGCTCTCGTTCGCCCTGCTGTTCGTCCCGGCTCTCTGTAAATTCGGGCCCCGTCCCACGGCGGACAAGGAAAAACAAGAAAGAATGAAAAAGAGCATGGTTCAATGCTGAGTCGTAACAGCCAGGTAGCATCAACTCCGTCGTGAAAAATATCAACAAAGATCAAAAGATTAAAAAAAAAAAAAAGGCAAGAAATAAACGCCCAGTCATGCAGTCGTGAATCCAAATAAAATCGTTACATGAGGAGAACGCAGTGATATGATGGCAGGCAAGTACAGGAGTTTGAAGACCTCCTGTCGATCAGGGACTTAATACAGTGCCTAAATCGTCCGGCCCGTCGAGGCCAAACCCGGCCATATCGACTGAATGTAAGGACCCAGGTCCACGCCCGAGCGAGATGTCTGACGAGGCATAGTCATGCTTCAGCCGTTCATGTGGTCCAAAAAACGGTCTGGTCTCCTCGTTGGGGGTGTTTCCGTCCCCAGCCACCCATGGCCCATGTTGCCAAAACCGCGTGTTTGCTTGCTGGTCTCCAAAAAGGTCGTGGTGATCGTGCGGGGCCTCCGGCCCATGGACTGGGAAGTCATTGGGAGACTGAAATCGCAGATGCGACCGACTGAAATTCGAACAGGGCGAGTCAGCATGCAGAGGGAAATCCAAGCCCGACAACGGGAGGTCCTCCACCGTGGTAATATCGATGGTCGGGTTCTCCGTCTGTTGAGCCAACGCCGATGCCAGTCGAAGGTTCGAAGCAGAGCTCTGTCGGCTGTGACTGGCCGACCGCTCGATGGCTCTCTGCACAAAACTGCCACAGGTCTTCAGAATCTTTTCCTGATCCTCAGGGGAGAGGCGGTCGAAGAAATCATTGGCCAGGGAAGACTTCGGCAGTTCTGGCTGCGAGGGAGTCAGACCATATGCCTTTTGAGCATACTCTGTAAAGCCGGACGGCATGTCGTACGGGGACTGGTAGACGGTCGGGGTCTGTTCCCGTTGTTGCTCCAAATATGCGTATTTGCGAGGGAGTTTGGCGGAAGTGGAAGCGGCGGTGGTAGTCGCAGGGCCCACGCTGCTCCGAGGGATTGTTTCCTGCTTCACTTGATCTAACTCTTTCTTCTGAAGCACATCCAATCGATCGCGATGGCTGACGAGAGAGAAGCGGAGCATCTGTAGTAACCGGGTCACCTCCTCGGAACGCATGTTGAGCGGCTGCAGAGGTAGTAAGGTTCCGTCGGGGGCGCGCGGCTGGACCCGTTGTTGAGCCATGGCCAGTTCCAGTTTTTCGAGACCATTGGGCGGCGGGACGGAACCCATGGGTCCCAGGAGGGTATCTACCACAAGCTCCGGACCAACAATGGTGTACCCGGCGAACACATTGGCATGGTCGGTGATCTGGGCGAGGCGACGACGGGCGATGAGTTCACGAACATTGGCGAAGGTATTGGGGAGATGGTGATGGTTGGTGTGGTTATTGTTAGTGGCGGTGGAGTTGGGGGCGGTGGTGATGGAACCATTCTGCTGCTGCTGCTGTTGTTGATGATGATGTTGGGATTGATGGTGGGGGGTGGTGGGATGATGTGCCTTGGCAAATTGAGGATAAGGGGCATGACGGGCAGATTGAGTTGGTAGGGATCGATAGGCTGACGGCATCGCAGAATTGACAGAAGAGGAGACGGCAGCAGCAGCAGCAGTAGGAGAAGAACGAGGAGGGGCAACAAGAGGAGGGCGCTGCAGCAGGGAAGGGCGGGCAGCAGCAGCAGCAGCAGCAGCAACGGCGGCGGCGGAGGTGGCGGCAGCAGAGGCAGAGGCAGTCACAGCAGCGACAGAAGGAAAGGAACGAGGAGGGGCAGCAGCAGGAGGAGCAGCAGCATATTGAGGCCGATGGTGGGGGAAAGAACGGCCGATCAGGGCGCCAAGACTCTTGACGCTATCGAGGAAATTCGAGCGCGGGTTGTGGACGGTCACGCTAGGGTTGTGCGTATACTGAGCCCTACACTCTGTCGATGACTGGCCCAAATAATACCAGATTTGCTCTGCCTTCTGCAGCTCAACCTGCGCTGGCGGTGGACCCCCGCGATGATTCGTGCTGTCCACCGTCTCGAACTCGGCCCACTGATATGGAGATCGCCCATCTCCAAATGGATTTCCTGCCACCGGCACGGCCGATTCCAGTTCCTTCCGGGCGTCAGGCTTCCGAACCAAGTGGGCAGGGAGTGGCTTGGTGCCTGGCGTTAGTGGTGCGAAATTGCTCCGTCGTACCACCAGCATCCATCGGTATGGTAATTCAATTACGTCCCTGGATAAAAAAAGAAAACAAAAAAAAAGTCGAGTCAGCTTCATCCATTTCCCGATTTGGAAAAACCCAAACATCGGTAGAAGGGAGAAGGGGGGGAAAAAAACAATGAATTAACTTACCCTCGAGGTAGCACCTTCACCAACATCGTCCGTTCCATCGGTCGATTCTCCAGAACCACCGCACCATTAATTTCTCGGTCAGCCTGGAATTGAACCAATTCGCCTGCGACCAGCCGGCGGGCCGTCTGGATCAGCTTGCGGTCCTGGTCGGGAGGTTCGGTACTGGCCATCCACGTGGGTTTCTTCTGACGATGGTATTTGCACTTCAGGTCCACACTGGGGACCGAGTACTGATTCCCATCGTCCGCGATCACAGCAACCAGCCCTTGCTCCACTTGAACGCCAGCCAAAAGGGCACAAGTGGCGTGATAAGATCGCGTGCATTTGCCGTAGTTGCACTGGAAGCAAGCCCCACGAACTTCGCGGCAGAACAGACATTTAAGTCCCATGCGCGCTTTGGGAATCTTATCGATGTCGCATACCACCTCCTTGCCCGTCTCGTCGCGAAGAATACTGGTCTCCTCGGTGTACGAGGCACAGCGTCGATGGGCATGGTTCTTCCCATCCTCCGTTGGCAGGAGATCCTCATAATCCAAGTTGTTGGGGCACAACAGACACGGCGTTTTTCGTGCAGCATCCGCAATCCGCAGGCGCTTCGCCTTGGTCGTTTCACCATCATGCTTGCGTTTCCGCCCGCGAGTCGATTTCTCTGGAACACTGCGCGGGGGCGTCAGGAGGTCAGAAACGCCTTCCATTTCATCTAGGTCACTCTCGTATTCGCCATCAAACGGAGTGGACTCGCCGCGCAATTTGCGCTCGATCTCGGCGACGTCAATCCACACGCTGTCCGACTCGCAGTTGCACTTTTTGGCGACACGAGCATAGTCCAGCCACTTCTCGGTGGCAAAGTTGACGGATTCGGCACAGTTGTAGCCAATATTGTAGCCCGAATGGTATCCATAGGGGTAGGTGATCACAAACTCGCCCTCGTAGTGAACTAACCGGTTAACGGTGATACCGTACTGCGATTTGAGAAGGCTCGGCGAAACCAAGTAAGTCTTGTGTCGCAAGAATTGGTCGCAGTTCTTGGCATCGCTAGTCCAAATGCTTTTCATGGCCTGTTCAAACCGGGGTGCGTCTTCTTGGGAGATACTGTACCACTGTTTGGGGGCGCCAAAATGGATGTAATTAATACTGTAAAGATCGACATCTTCCAAATGCCATGCAAAGGTGGCCTTCCACATGCCCAGGTAGAGGTAGGCTGTATTCACACCTGGTAGTTTCTGTCCCATAATGTCCAGCAGATTGGGTAGTTTGGCAACGTTCCACGAGTTGGTGTTGTCGTCGAACAGAGAACCGGGCATGTCGGCACCGTACATGGGATTGTTGAACATCAGGGATTTCCAATAGGCAGTTTCCAGCTCTTCGCATCGTTCCTGGGTATATTCTCCGTGGTCGTGGATCCTGTAATCGAAATCTTTGAAGGCCTCCTCGTCGATAAAGTCGGACAAATCGCCTTTATTGTTTTTCCTCCGCGCTGACACGGATTTGGGTTGTCGTCCCTTCGGTTTGGGTCCCGGTAAGGACTCTCCATCGCTGAGCTCCTCGGTTTTGGTCTCGACGGGGTTGGATTCGGGCGATACGGGGGTCGGAGGCCCTTCAAGTTTTGTCTTATCCATGCCATCATCTGCGGGAGGTTCCTCTTTGATTTTCACTTGATTCGATCGTTTCGGTGGGCGTCCGGGGCCGGGGCGACGTTTTTGGGAATCCGATCGGGTGGTCTGCGCCCGGGGAGCTGCAGGGGTGCGAGTAATTCGTTCCTGATTTCGCCGTCTCTCACCTCGGCGAGCTGGTGGTTGATGGCTACTCTCTTCGCAGAGTCCTTTCCACTGAGGGAGGTTGTAGGACCGTTGTCGCTCAATATTGGCTTGAGTATAAGTACCATGAGACCCGTGAAACTCCTGCATGATTGGATTCTTGACGCGAATCTTTTTGATCGCTTCATCGAGAGGTGGAAGGCAATCGGACCTGAAAGAGAGGAGAGGACAGTTAGTGAAAAGCTGCACAGGCAATTTCCTAGCTTGAAACTTACCACTCCTTCGGGGGCACAACTTTGATGATGCCCGACTTCATGCCGTATTTTTCTACCTTGTTGATGAAATACTGGAAATCCTGGAACTGAGCCATTGTCTATGATCGCATTTTGGGTTAGTGGGTGATGTCCCGTACGAAGGGAGAGCTCTCTCAGGGTACAACACTCACAGGCTTGAACACGGGGATCTTGCCGTCGCCATAATAATGGTCTGGTTCGATGTCCTCGACCTTCTCCTCTTCTACCGAGGGAACCTCTTGTGGAGCGCTCGTAGCATTAGGATCTAGCTCAAGATCTGACAACTCCGAGGGCACCCCATCTGGGAGCTCCTTCTTGCCGTTGGCGCTTTGCGGCGGAGTGATCGAGGCAGCATCAGGCGCCGCAGAGCCGGGAATTGATTCAAAAAGGGGTTGATCAAGCGCTGCCGCCATCATCTCAAGCGCGACGAGAAGAATGAAACGAAGTCAGGCCGGATGTTGGATATTGGTGCCGTCGTCGGAAAAGATGCGACCGCTGATCGACGGCGAAAGAGGGATTTCCCAGCGGTCGGGGAAAGAAATCGGTCAAGCAAGGGAGATGACGTTAACTCAGTCTGCAGGGCGGTTACTGTCGCGCAAGTCGTGGAATAATTCTTCTCTTGTTGGAGGGGATTCTTTGGAGTAAGAAAAGATAAGAAAAGAAAAGAAAAATTAATCAAGTCACAGTAAGTGTTCTCGAACGGCAAAGGGGTGTGTGGGTGGAGAATCGGGAAAGGTAGGCGTCGGTGAGGTGTTGACTGGATCAAGCTGTGTAGGACAAGGATTGAAGGGGAAATTCACGACCGGATAAAAAAAAAAGTACGGGAGCCGGAAATTGGTGATAGGGATCCAGAGAGATTGATTGATAGGCAGGAGGTAGAAAAATTAGCAGGGTGGGTAATGGTGAGGAGGAGGATGATGATGGTGATGATAATGATGATAGCAGTCGTACTAAGATCGATATCACCAGCATTGGCCACCAAGGCAAGTAACAAGCAGAAGGCCCCCTCCTCCAGTGTTTCGAGGGAAGGAAGATTTGCCGTGTTGCAGGACTTAGGAGTGTACTAGCGACCAAGCAGCAGGAGATGCACAGCAACGAGGCAGCTCGTTGGCCAGCTAGAACGCAGGAAGAAAGGGTAGTGTGGGAAGGGCGATGGGGACGCTAAAGTCGACAACCTTGGGACGGCGGATGCAGAGAGGGCAAGGGGGGTGAATTGGCAGGGCCAATAAGGGACGCCTGAAAAAGACCAGTGGGACCCGAAGCAACTGATGATGGGATCATGTAATATTCTTAGGGAGGTTGAAATTTGACTAACTATGATGAAATTCGGGGATTGCATGGCCTGATGGCCTGAGAACGGGTGTCAGGCATCAACCAAGTGGACCAACCGCGAGCAGATTCCATCACAGCTCCGGTGTCGGATGAGGTAGTAGTAGGACTGTAGTAGTAGTAGTAGTAGGAACTTACCAGTTAGTAATAATAATAATAATAATAATAATATTCTAGTATGATTCCCTTCCAACAAAGACAATCGGTGTAGAAGGTAATCCAGTAGAATCACTTCGTTCTCTCTCAATATAAGTTGTAATTCTAACAACAATAATTAATATGGAAAAAAAATTAAAAAATTAAAGGAAACAACCGGAGCTGGAAGGTCACGTGTGTCTGTCGAATTACCTAATCGTCGTTCTGGGTCATTGATTGAATGAATGAATGAGAGAAGGACGTCGAATACTCATGCCCAGCGCAAATATCAGCACAGCGGCGGTAAGATGATCTCACCAGTCATTCTGATTGGTGGTCTGGGAATTAGCTGGAGGTAACTGCGGTATCTTCAATGCGCTGATCAACATGTTCAACCCTCATACCTAAGATTAGGTAGAGGTGGAATCCTCATGTCAATAGTAGGACGTATTCCTACTAATAATACCTTAGATAAATTATTAACACAGACAGTTTTAGAAGAAGAAGAATAATAATAATAATAATAACAATGAACCACCCATACTCTGGCCTCAAGGCAGGAAAGTATACATGAACTAGCACGCGAAAACTACTGCATGCACCAACACCATGCAGAACGGTCTTGGTGGGTACCAACTAGGCAATCTATCTAAGACATGTCATCTACTTTGTAACTCCTCCTCGAATACCCAGAATATACTTTTTGACTCGGGAATAATGTTCGTACAGTTGGTTGTCTGTCTGAAATATCCGAGAGATATTCCCCTAATTTTACGCTCATGACGACAGCCGCAGTAAATCGGCTGCGTGTTCGGTCTATAAGCTCCCTCATTGCGATTAGGCATGAACTATTCTAAAACTAAAACTAAAACTAAAAAAAAAAAAAAAAAAAAACCTTTGAGTTAGTGGCGTTAAACTAGACCGTCAAGGCTCCAAGGGGATGTTCTGTTCGAACCCTCGCTAAAGGGATCTGAATATAGCGTGCATGATCACGACTGGGGAATACATATTGACCCTGGTCGATAATCCACCTTTCGGGGCGCTTGCCTTGGGTCCTTCGGTGGGTCAGCCATTCAATCTATTTTGAAACATTCTTTTGGACGACTCAAGTAAATGGCATGGTATGTATGGTCTGACTTTTTTGGCGTAGTGAAGGTAGGTTGGTCTATGTATATAGAGAGAGAGAGAAAAAGAGAGAGAGAGAGAAAGGGATATCAACACAACAGAGGATACAACGGAATATTTCCAAGTTCATAGGTATCTATCTATCTACAATATACATGCATTAAAAACGAAAGAATCAATCGTGAACAAGTCTCATCAATATTCGTTCAACCGCAGCTTCTTCCCCACGAAGCGTCGCCGCTCAGGCTTGTCACCGCCACGCTCCCGCTCTGCATTCAATCCCTTGAGCGCGTGGAGGAGCATTCCTGCATCGAAAAACCCATCTGATTCGTTCATTAGCAGCTTTTTCATGGCATATCTCAGGCAATTTCACTTACATCCACCCATACCATCGTCCTCTAAATCTCCGCCATCAGTCGTCGGGGTCTCAGCTCCCCGGGGAATAAAATTGCCCAGATCGTTCCGAACGATCCGACCCCGACGGTGGTGCTCCCCGTGAAATCCACGCTCAGCGATCATCTCCATCTCGCGTGCCCGGCTGGTGCGTGGACTGGTGGTCTTCCCGCTGGTCGCACGCAGGAGCTTGCGAATTTCGTACATATAGGACTCTAGCGTGTGCATCAACCGGGCAGTTTGCCGGTGTTTGGAGGAGGCACATATCGAAATCGAGTCATCCTTGATAATGTAGCCGATGCCAAACCCGTCTGCGGAGGTCGGGCCGAAGCCAAAGTGGCGCAAGCATGGGTTGCCGCAGTTCGACGTGGACAGTACCGTGTTGTTAATTTTGTCCCACCCAGGGTCGCTAAATAATGCGGGCGTTGGAGGCGTCGGGCGGATGGCCCGCAGGCCATAGCTGTTGGTGGACAAGCCATCCTCCGACATCGAGGCCGAGAACTTGGGGGACCCAACTGCAGACCCGTTCTCAACGGGACTGGAGTAGCCATTAGAGCTGCCCTCCACGCTGTTCCCTGCTGAGGAGTCGGCATCATCAAAAGATCGCTGCCAAAGACAATACAGGGCGTAAAGATGGCGGTCTTGACCCTGTCCCTTAGAGCACTCCTTGGTGATCGCCGTGTGTTTTTCAGTTGCCTTCCGCAGAGCGTTCACCTTCTCTTGCGGGAGGTTCTCTCCCCAGAAGGTCCTGATGAAATCGACACATTCGTTTGTCACAGTTCGGACGGCTTCTGTCCGTCCATGTAGAAAGAATTTTGTCATGGCCGGTTCATAGGTATTTTCAATTCGGCCATACAGACCATAATATGCAGCCTGGAACGCCATCTGCACGAAAGCATCCGGAGAGAATCCCATGGACGTGATGAAGTTCTTCCCGTAACCGGCGAATTCTAGAGTATGGAACTCATGTTGTTGCAGGAGATCTGAAAGGTGAGACTCCGCAAACCGCAAAGCAATGCTCACTTCCGGGATCATATCCCACTCTAGTTTCCGCGGAGTGGTGCTGACGTTGCCGAAGCTGCGAGGGTCACGCTTTGATGGATCGGGGCTTGTGGTAGCCCAAAGACTAGGGCCTTGACCGCTGATAGTCCGCGCGAACCGAAGGATCGTGTCGGTGTAGACATCACTGGCGAACCGTAGCACAGTATGTCCATCTACACCAGTGTGTTCGAAGTTGATGCCTGCGCTTCCGTTTTGGCACACAATGATTTGTAGCTTGTCGTACCACCGGTTGGTACAAGTACCGACCTGAACGCCCTTGATCACCTCGCTCGTACCACAGAGCATGTTGGCACATAGTTGAGACGTAGTACGGGGTTCAGTGTAATCGAGACAGAGAACAAATAGAGCAGTGTCGACAATGTTCAAGCATTCCGCGTTGTTCGAGCCTTCATCCTTGGTCAAGATGTCTCGTAACCCAGACCATACCTTGCGGTTCTCTGTGCTAAGAACTCCAAGAGCTCCCTTGGCGGCATCATGGATAGGAGTTTGCTCGGCATCATTGACAATCACTTGAAGGTTAACGGCAATATCCTTCTCACTCATGATCAAGTCGTGATTGTCGTCAAGGACATCGAACCAATAAAATTGACCGCGGCACATGACCACGACGTGCTTCGCATGGGGATCCTGGCTGATGACACATCCATTTTCTGTGGGCACACGAGCTGTCCCAAACAACCGTGAATACTGATACATGCACAGCGGCGTGCCCCGGACCGTATCGGGAGGGAGCTCCTCTCGCCTCACGGCGCGCACAAAAGACAGCGCTGAAATGGCAAGTGATGCCGCTCGAGTCACCTGATGATTGCGGGCAGGCGTAGGATCATCCTCCAGCAGGAAGAAAGGATTGAGGTTCAAGACAACGGCTAAGATATCAAGTTAATATACAGGATCACAATAGCTCTCTCAAAGAGTGAGATCTTACGGCTATCGTAGTTTAAATAAGAATCGTACCCTAAACGAACAAGTCAGTTACCACCCAATGTCAAGAGCAAGCATATTCGATTTGGCATACAAAACTGTTCAATGTAACTCGTCTTCGAGGACGCATAATTCTTGAGCTTCTCCTGAAGGATGGGGCCGTCAGATTTTACAAAATCCCGCACGGCTGCCCTGCTCTCCTCCTGCTCCCTCGGGGTCTGCAATGCAGACAGCGCATCCAGATACTTCTTGCATGTGCCTTCTAGGTCAGGAACAGGAAGTTTTGGTAAGGAGTCTTGGTTAGCAAAAGTCGATCCCTTTTTCTTCGGCGCAAGGTCTGGCACTGTCTCCGGGTGCTCTGTGCCATCCTTGGGTGTTGGTTTGATCTTCGTCTCAAGAGACGGCTGTGTGCGCGGAGAAGTCATGGGGTTTCTTAGCGGCTTAGGCGCCGTGAAATGACGAACTGCCATCGATGAATAGGACATCGTGTTAGCGAACAATGACTATATTCCAATTCGAGATCGATCTAAGCGAAGCGACAGGCAAGAAAGGTAGGTATGGACAGAAGACGCAGGGCGGTGCGATAGAAATAATGGCAATCTTGTAGGTAGTAGGAGGGCATAGAGGGTTATCTATCGCATGACCGATCCAATCACGAGGCAGTGGTAGGTGATAGTACTTAGGTACCTTGTAGGTATGACAGGGTTTCAAGGAAGAAATAGCGAAAGAGATAAAACGAAACAGATAAAACGACGAAAGGGGAGGGTATTATTTATAAAAGACATCACTAGGATATCAGGAGCCATGATATAACCCCGCGGTCCGGGGAACTGGACAGCAGCGCGGGGTGGAGTATAGGAATGTGGCTCGGGACAAAGGGAAAAAATAGGGCTTGGGAGCACGGAGGAAGGGACGCTTACAGAGAACGGAAAACAGTAGTAGGAGGTAGTAACGAAAGCCCGCAGCCGGCTTCAAGCTACAGTGGATCGCGTCACTGGTGTCAGCGTGCGCGGGTGTCTTTAGGCACACTAAGTCTAGGGGTATCGGGGGAACGGATGAAGCTTGGTCGTTTAGTCGGATAGGATCGCCAAGAGATAGATTGAATGCAGGCGACGCTGACCGAAGTGGGTCGCACGATGCAGAGGAATAAAACAGTCAAAAAAAGATGACGAGACGTTTGAATCAATATTCCCGAGATATCTCCTAAAAGTAATAGTAGTTGATTGGTATGGATCACGCGGATATTGCTGCCCAGTGCTCGTGCTCTTCTTCCGTCATCGAATATTATTGACCGAAGCGGGGAAGAGATTCAAGGCCAGATAAGTTCTGCGACGATTCTGGAAGAATGGCGACGAAGATAATAATGTTGATCTAGGCAAAGGCGATACTAAACGACCCGAAAGCAAGTATGCAGCGAAGTGATATGCCGATAGCTCGAGGCGAAAAGCTATAGACCGGAATCAAGGATGATCTCCAAGCAAGCTGACGTCGCACTTGGAGAAAAGCCGAAAGTGGCAATAAGAGATAGACTAACTCGTCTGGGGTAAGTAGACTTTGTGGGCCGAGCCAGATGTGTATGTATGAAAGAAGTGGACTTAGTAATGGAGAGGGAATTGAGTATTACCATTAGCCAAGGATAGAGGTAGATAGAGGGGCGTTCGGGCGAAGGGAGCTGAACTGTGGTTGAAGAGGAGGACGATGATGATGGTAACCGTTGCAGTGGCCAGCGATAACCATGGCCGCAGTTGGTTAGCTGTCTTGCGGGGAGCTTAACCTTATCGGACGACAACACGGTCACGTGGAGAGAGGATTACTTCAGCCGAGACGCCCTTCTTATCATTGGCCACGAAGATGGCCAGAACCACGCTGCACAGCTTCAACCCATTGAAAGATCCAGGTGCAAAATAAAGATATACAGGAACTCGAAATTAAGGCCGACCAGTATACGTGAACTGTCTCTCTCATTCAGCTGGTGTTCATCCAAATCATTCTTGACCATCCCAGACCAGACCCTATGCACGGCGCCCATTTCCAGACATCCAACACCAACCTTCCCAAAGATAAACAACAATCAAAAGAACAAAAAAAAAGGAAAGATAAATTCAATGATTTAGGTTGCTGTCATTGAGAACCACAAGGTGAAATATTAGAAAACAAATATTCACAAAGAATCAGAAATGGGAAACATTGAGGGTCGCACCATCTTACCAGGCTACGACTACTGGAGAGAAAACTGGCGAAAATCTCTCTCCGTCATCGACCCTTGGCACGTAACCTGGTGGAGGCACAGACACAATGCAATGCGATCCCTTCACACAAAGAATGACAATAGGCGAAAAAAAAAAAATATTGGGGCTCAAAAAAGGGTGACAAATGTCAGATACGTTTCTCCATTGGAAGCAGTTTCATGACTCGCATATGGCGGAAAATAAGACACTATCCCAGTGCCCAACGGAATTTGCTTAGAATCCAAGCCCATGACCAAAAAATTGAAATACGATTTCGATATCCAACTCCTTTCACAACCACCATCTCCACGTGACCAATGGCTTCTTGGGAACCAGTCCACGGTCATCGAGCAATGTCGGACGAGTGTCTATATTGGCGAGATGAAACTGCTTTGGGAACTTAGGCAGAGTACATCGCATGTCCCAGGGGTGCCAGGACGTTGTCGGCATATTCACCGTCATAGTTTCCTGCAAAACAAAAATGTCGACATCAGTCGTGTTCAAAAAAGAGGCTGGAACACAAAAGAAAATGAGCACTTACCAGGAGGGCTGTAGTTGCAAACGGTGAATGGAACGGACGAGGACGAGTCGACGTTGCCAAGGCTGGGGCAAACAACAGTAGCGCAACCAACCTCGGTGGTTCCCTTCCACACAATCTGACTGAAGTGGCCCCAGAGATCGAAGTTAGTCATGTCAGGGTTGGCTGAACCATACATGTCGGTGAAGTAGCCCATCTCGTTGTTGTACATGAGGTTGCTGATCATGACACCAATATCAGACGAGCCGACACCGTATCCGATGTTCTGGCCATAACCACCACCGTTGATGCTCCTATAGAGATATCAGTACTGCGAACCCCACAGGGGGAGTGCGGCGACGAAAAAGGACTTACGTGTCGTGCTGGTAGACACAGGCGGCAGCAAGAGCCTGGGCACTCGCCTGGAGGTCGGAAGACCACTCAAGGGAGTTGGCGGAATGGTTGCTACGATGGACGTTGTGGTTGTACAGGACATCCGCCTGATAACCAGTGGGGGCGGCCGCAGGGGCAGTGGTGGAGGACGGAGCGATGCTAGAGGTCGTGGGAGCGGCGGTGGAAGTGGGCTCCACGGGAGCAGGTGCCTTGGTCGTTGTAGGGGCGACAGGGACCTTGATCGAGGTGGTGGGCTCCACGGGCTTCACGGGCGCCGGAGGCTGAGTCTGAGGCTCAGGCTCAGGAGCGTTTGAGACCGAATCGGAAACCTGAACGGCCTGGATCGGGGCATACGTCGCGGTGGGCGCAGGGCCGGTGACGGTGGTGGTCACAGTGACGATGGTCCATTCAGTGGTATACTCCCGCTTTTCAACAGGAGAGGCCAGGGCACCGGCGGCGCCGAGGGCACCCAAGAGCATAGAATACCGCATACTGTCTTGTTTTCAAGGATAAAAGAAGGATGGAGGCGGTAAGTCACAGGTCAACTGTGTTCGATCGAAAATGACTTCTCCGGGAAGGCGTCCGACCGAGCGAGGGATGATATGTAGGTATGTACCGTGTGTACTTTCCAGAAGGATTGTATAAACAAAAAGAGCGACAGCCTTCAGGAACACTTTTCAAAAGAGTGAAAAAAAGCGCACCAAAGGTGATGGGAGATGGAAGAACACAGGGAGTGGAACGAAGAGAGCGAAAGATGAGGAAGGATGAGGGAGAGGAAGTGATAATATAGTCTGGAGAGAAAGGAGAGAGGCTAGTGGGGGCCGTGCGATCTGGAATAATTAAACGCAAATTACTCGAGAACCGGGGCGCAACCAAGTGGAAATGGGACTCGAATCCTCCTAATATATCCCAATCGTATCATCAAAGGAGCCTCCCAATTTCAAACGACACGATCTAGACGAACGATAGAACCAGAGAGAGAAACCACACTCCCATCGAGAACCATGGAATTCACGAGGTTTTCTTTCATCCCCTGAAAAAAAAAATAGACCTCCCAACCACTACGGGATGTACATGCCGGAGATCATTATTGGGGATAGTCTATTGACCATCACACTAGGGAGACAAAACATTCCACAGTGGAGGGAGGAGCAGCCTTCGAAAAGAATCCCCAGCCATGGTTGCAATTTTTTTTTCTTGTTGTTCCAATGTTCTGGCCCAATTTCTTGTCCCGTTGGTCTCCTCTGGGAGAAAGAAAATAATAATAATAATTAATATTAGAAGTATTCAAAGCTCCTCCTTGTCGCCTGTAATCAGACTGGTACTTCAGGCTAGTGTACCTGAGACTGGGTTTGGGACGGGTACAGAACGGGGTGGTTTAGGTACTGGGTACATAGGACCTTTGTACCATGGCCCCCCCTGGCTGACCCAAAATGCCACCCGTTTCAGGCACCGCGGCGCATAATTGGACGAATCGGCCCGTCGATCGTTCCAGTTGGCTCCACTCAGGAGTTACAACCATTCCTTGTGAACGGTCTATCATCATATATTTTTTGTGAGGTTAATAATATTTGATGGGATTAATCTTGAGAATAGCTCACTAAAATCAAGAAATGATAATAATTAATTATTATCTTGGATTGACGAATTCCTAGGCTTTAGGAGAATATATGCCCCCTCCCCGATCCATTTTCACGGATTGATGTTGTACCGGGGTTCGGCAACTGAGGACGTTGCCGCCTGCAACGTGGCTGTGGCCCGCCCACGTTTTTCTTATTATCATTGTTGTTGTTGCTTCCTTTTTTTGATGATATTCAACTCAACCTTGGGACAAGTCCCAATGTCATTACTTGAATAGGAAAAAGAAAAAGAAACCCAAACATCCAAAGGTCCAATAATATATACAAAGAACATAGATGGATGCCCGGTCTAGAAATTGGGTGGAACGGAGTCAGTAGGAACCAGGTACCTCGACCGATGATTATCATTATTCTTCTTCTTATTTATTATCATCACCAACACGATCATACAAGTACAGTACCTCGTCACAACCTCCTACCTCCTACCTCCTACCAGGTACGTGTACCTTACCTATCTGGTATTAACATGAATCACAGCCAGATACATCATCAAGATGAAGAGTGAATGAATAAGGAATCAATCTCAGCTCATTTCCACCATCCCCCCAATCCAATCAATCTCTTTCACCCCGGCGTTGTCAGTCTTGTTGTCAAGAGCGAATAAAAAAGGCCCAACTGACACTAGTCTGAGCAGAATCCCCGTCGCCACCGCCAAAGAGAGGGGAACGGACCACATCCAGGGGGCGACAATGATTAACCACCAAAACTTGGCAACTCGGCAGGACCTGTCTGGAGTTGGTGGGCGCCCACTAACGTTTCAGCTTTTGGCTTTTTTCCCCTGATGATTCGGAGATTTTGGATGATGTTATTTTGACCATTGTGAATTTTGTCTCATTGTCATTTTAAACACGAGACAATAATATATCATTGGTTTTCCCTTTTTTTTTTTTTCTCTTTCTTTGTGTGTGGTTGTTTTAATTCCCACTTTCTTCAGAGTGTTCTGGTTGTTTGTTTGTTTGTTTGCTGGAAATCGATCAGGTTCCACTATATTACCATTACTATTACTCTAGGTATACTAAACCTGAGGCCCAGAACACATGCCACGCCCTCTGCCCAGAGAAACAAAAACTTACGACTCCATCTCCAATTATTATGTCCGGGATTGAGGAGTATTTTTGTAACAGTTAAAAATAAAATCTTTATTATTATTATTATTACTATTATTATTGCCACGATTCGTGCATTCGATAGATTAATAACAATAATAACAGATAATATTGAAATAGTTCCATCGGCGACCACCGAAATAACATACTTGACCCATCCAAAAAAACAAACCAAACCAAAACAACTGAATCTATCGCGTGACTTGGCCCAATCCGAAACACACAACACAACATCCAACAACCTCCTCTGACCCCAATCCATGGGTATGAGGTCATCCGCCCAAGGGAAAAACAAAAAAACAAACTAACGCAGGGATATGCTACATCGGACTGAAAATCCCTCGATGGAGATCTACATCCAATCATTAGTGGCGCCAACACATGCAGAAGTGACCCTGTAATCATCGATTGTCTGGGATCCATCGGCTTGTCTGCAGGAGTCGGTGTGACAATCTGGCCCCATTCTCGTTATTATATGTCCTTGCATATGCAGTCTTTCATTCCAAGTCTGTCTAGGTGGAACACAGATGGGTCCGGTACCTGACACTCGTCATCCTATGAATTTTAAATCCCTGTCAGAATGTATCCCAGATATTGATTCATCACTTATCAGGTAATGGAAAAGAATCCCCATCATCCACTTACGAGTGGCGAGAGTTGGACTTCATGAGAACAAGTTCTGCCCCAGTATAGTTACGGAAAACATCCGGCGCCGAACAGTGAGGCATCCTCATTGGAAAACGAATAATTTTTACTATCTAAGCCTAGAACCCCCCTTCCTGGTATTTCCAGATGATGATAATTGATCGTGAAAGTGCCGCCCAGTCCTCCCCCTTTTCCAGAAAAGAAAAAGAAAAAGGAAATTAATTTTGAATAACAGGCGAAAGGAAAACCATGTTTGTACAAACTCATATGTTGACGTTTTTGCAACTCCCCCCTTCACAGATCATCAAATAGTTCTTCGCCGGAGCCGGCGGCTTGAGGTCCTTGAACAACGTATTTCGGGTCCGTAACCAAAACGATGGATTGCCCACAAAGTCCCCCACATGGGATGGTCGTATATCCACAAGAGACGTCGTGACTGTTGACGTGGATATCGCCATCCCAGCTTCGGCCCGAAGTTTCTGCACAATCAAGTCCCGCGCGGACGTTGGTTCATCCGTTTTGTTAATCAGACTGTCCGATTGAGGTCCGGTATGCGTGATGGTGGATGTGCAAAGGACGCCAGTGATGTTGCGGGTCCCGGCTTCTAGACCGACAATTGCGTCCAAAAGACCAACAAAGAGAAACGGGTGCTGAAGGATCTCCACCGAGAATGAATGACATGTCTGGCGTGAAAGCGTGCGGTAATCCTCATCCTCAAGAAGATTTGACAGCCGTGACAGGTTACGTGCAATAACCCCATTAACCGAAGGCGTGGCCGAGTCCGTTCCAGTCTTCAGACGGAGAAGAGGGCCTGGCATGCCTGGTGTCATGGTAGATGGCGTACTGTAGTAACCCGCAGGTGTTCGGCCCACATATGCCAGGAAATTCTGATTTAAATACTCTGTTGGGATAGTTAGACCTATAACTCCGGCACCATTGTGAAGGAATACTTACTTTGTAACTGCTCAGCGAACTGCAAGTAGCTATCGTCGAACGTAGCTTCATACATTTCTAGCAGACCGCCGACTAGATATGCGTAGTCATCGGCGAATCCAGGAGTATCGCCTTTGCTCCCATCGCGGTAGATTCGCCACAGCTGTCCGGTGGTCTTTTCAAAAAGTGTCTCTTTTATGAAGCTAACCGCTCGAGATGCTGCCTCTCTGCATTTAACAGCCATAGAGCTTTCGATTTGTTCAAACAGGGCGCTGGCCTTGGCCAGCGCACCAATAGCAAGACCGTTCCACGCTACGATGATCTTATCATCCAGGTCAGGTCGTACCCTCATCTTTTCTCGATAGTCACGTAGCCTCTGCTTTGCAGACCGAATAATTCGAACCACCTCATCTTCACTCAGTCCAAACTCTCGAGCTAACTTGCTTGGCGTAACCTTCACAGAGAGCACATTTTGATTCATGAACTCATCGTGGGGGTCATGTGCGGGCGAAATGTTGCCATCTGGATGGACTCCCCAGTGACGAGCACAAACTGGAGCGTCCCGAGTCCCAAGCACTTGCGTCAGCTCTTTCAGGGTCCAAACATAGAATGCACCTTCGCGTTTTTCCGTGTCGTTGGGTGCCGGTAGACTGTCGGCATCTTCCGAGGAGTGAAAAGCACCTGTCGAAGATTGGATCGGAGTCGTAATCAGGTACGTGGCCAAATCGTAGACAGCACCCAGTAACTCAGGGTTATGGGTAAGTTTGAACGCGTCGATATAGACATCTAAGAGTTGTGCCTGGTCGTAAAGCATCTTTTCGAAGTGAGGCAGAACCCAATCCGGGGTGACACTGTACCGCGCAAAGCCATGGCCAATATGATCACGAATGCCTCCACGGGCCATATTGATAAGAGTATTGACGGCCATGGCGGTAGCATTCTCGCATTCATTCTTTCCAACTATGTCCATAACCGTACTGGGGTAGGTTCCAAGACGAAGTAAGAAACTCAGATTGGCGGGCGTGGGGAATTTGGGCGCTCTACCGAATCCGCCGTGGGTTGTGTCATAGCGAGAGGCGAAGTGTTGGTATGCCTCCTCAATGAGGTCGATGTCCAGATCCTCATCTGCCTCGCGTTCCCCACGAGATGAGTGTGTTCCTTCCTCTGCGAACTCTCTCAGCTGTCGGGTGATCTCTTTCGCACTGTCTCGGCATCGTTGCTGTTGGGTATTCCAAACATCCCGCAATTTTTCCAAAATTTCAACAAAGCCAATAGTATCATGGCCAGGTAGAGTTGTCGCATCAGTTGCATTGGGCCCGGGCCAGTACGTCCCACCGAAGACCGGCTCCAGGTCCGGGGTGAGGAAGACATTTAGCGGCCATCCTCCTGAGCCAGTCGTCGCTTGGACGTAATTCATGTAGACATCGTCGATATCAGGACGCTCTTCTCGGTCCACTTTGATGGGAATAAAAGATGCGTTTAAAATTGAAGCTACTTCTTGAGACATGAAGGATTCCTTCTCCATAACGTGACACCAGTGACATGCTGAATAACCGATACTCAGGAATACCAGACGGTTGTGGCGTCTTGCAAGGGCAATGGCCTCCGAGTCCCATAGCTGCCAAGCCACTGGATTGTTCATATGAGCCCGGACCTAGCATCTTTCCGTTAGCTCCCATTATCCCTCATTATCCACGGCGGGGGTTCCAAATACTCACGTAAGGTGATCTGCTCTCACGCAGGCGGTTTACAAGCTTGGGTTGGGGACCCGAGCTATCCTCGGGTGGCGGGACAGCCACGTTCGATGGGGCTGCCATCATGCACGATCGAAGGGAGAACCACGCGACACGACGCGATAGGTGATCACAGTGTCGTCGTCCTTTCCACCGACACCAGGACTGCGGGGCCAGAAAATGCGAGGAAAACCAGCGAATCTTCACGACAGTTCCCACCGTGAATTAGCCCAGATAATCTTCCAGAGGAAGGTACGTGGAGGCTGAGGTATGTAGGGATTACTCCAGTGGTCGATAAACGAAGGAGGGGGGAGGGGTGTTGCGCTTGGTAACTCATTAGGCTGGCCCGCATCCGGGAGATCATCGCCCATCCTGCGTCATTCATGCATCAGGGGTCACGTGTCTGGGGTATTACTAAGGCCTTCTCTCTCTCCTACGGAGGAACTACCGTTACTTCGCACTGCCTAATAATATAAGATGCGTATGAAGATAGAGGTACCTTAATGAATTATTTACTACCTAGTATAAGAGGGAAAATATTAATCATCCCCCATCAATTCTGCTAATTCCCTCTCTTCCTCCTCGGTCAGCATCGGTTCTGCATTCTCCTGCTTCTCTTCTTCCACCTCGGGCTTTTTCTTTGCATTCTCCACAGCAATCTGGAGGTCTTCTGGGCGCAGAGACCATCGACGAATCGTAGCATCTATTCCAACGCTGACTACGGTTGACCCTTGAAGGACAAGCCCTGTGACCTCCTCGTAATGCCCAGAAAATGTGTGGTAGAGTTGTCCCGTCTGTAGTTGATAATTAGCAGGCAGGCAGGAAGGAAGACGCAAGCGAAGGCACGTACAGATCGATTCCATACGCGAACCTCCTCATCTCGGCAGGCAGTAATCACCCAGCCTCCTTGTTCATAAACCACAACATCACGAACGTAGTCCGGATGAGTCAATGTTAAGTTAGGCTTCCAGCCGTCCTCCCTCACAAGACATTTTGAGGTTCGGTCTGCCGATGCCGTCCAAAGATCCCCATCTTGGTCGAAAAACAATTTATGAACATTGGTGTCGTGGGCAAGGATAGCATCTGTGCCGGTGAGGTCTTTGCTCCCTGTTGAAATATCGAATTGTCGTATTTCCCGATCACTGCCCGCGCTAAACACAACCAACTCCGGTCCGTCCGATTCCAAGGACAGGGGATCTACCATGAGATCTTGGATTCCTTTTATATGACCTTTCATAACAGACAGACGTTGTCCACTAGAGATGTCGAAGATGAGGATCTGTGCGTCGGCGCCCCCAGAGACGAGCACATCTTTCCCATGAAGTCTTGTTGTAGTGACGGATTTTACAAAATCAGTATGTCCCTCATACTGGAACTTTGGTTCTCGCGAGGCGACATCCCAACTCCAGATCAGTTTGTCCCAACAGCCAGCAAACACGGTGCGACCGTCAGGGCTAAAGCAGATACTGGTGACGGGGGCGGTTGGTCCTTTATATAGTGCAGCGGTTTCTCCGGTCTACATCCCACATCACAAATAATTAACAACTGCCCTCACTACAGGTCTAGAATTATATCCGGGGGGAAAAAAGACTAGAAGAATACGATGCACCTACTTCAAGGATAACCTTCCGGACTGTCCCACCGCTCTGAGCCACATATACGGCACTCGCATCGACGGGATCTGCGCGGACGGCTAGGATCTTACTTTGAAGCCGGATGGGATCACCATTGGTGTTTTTTGATTTAGTGTCCTTTCGCTGTTGTTCATCAAGAGCCGCCCTGGAGTTGCGGAAAGGAGTATATTCCGTCAGTGACTGCACAGCAAGAAGAGCTGCATGCGACAGCCGGATGATGGTGGTGCGGTGACGAACGTGGTTTGGAAGAAGTCATTTTGATGGGAGGAGCGGGACATGATGGGTGGTCAGCTGGTTGTCTTGATTAGATAGTTTGTCTGTCTCTTATTGTTTGTTGTATGAGGGGGAGGGGGGAGAGATGCATTCTGGATCCATTCCAGGCGAGAGAGCAAAGTGGAGCAGCGACTAGTGAAGTACGCGAGGAATCGAACCTAAACGAAGACTGCGGCCGGAGCTCCTGCAGTCCGCCGTAGAGCTTTTACCGTCCACAAAACCAATCGCTCTCGTTTTTCTTCTTCTTCCTCTTTTCTTCCTCCTCCTCCTCTCGCTACGTTTTTCCCTCTCTTCCTCTCTTCCTCTCCCATCCAGACTCTCTCTTCCTCTCCCATCCAGACTCTCTCTTCCACTTCCCTCCCTCCCTCTTTCTCCTTCCAATAACACCTTTCTATCTTTTCCTCTCCCCCCCATTTCTCCCCCTTTTTGACACTCCCACTCCTTCATCGCTCTCTCCCAACACTCCCTTTCTGGCGCGATCAAACGCGCTTCTCTCCCCGCCACTATGGATATGAACCATTTAATAGGGTCAGTCTTGAACCAGGGTTTGTGCGGCTAGACTGGAGTTAACACCAGGCAGTCAGCGGTTCAACCTGATTTCCAAGAGTGACATTCGGTATGTTCGCCTCGCTATATTTTTTGGAACGCCCCGTACTAATAATACCGTCTTCCTCAATCAGCTATGTGGGTACTTTACATGAGATCAACCCTGAAGCATCAACAATAGCTCTTGAACATGTTGTCTCGTTTGGTACGGAAGGCCGAAGAGGCAATCCTGCCGAGGAGATCCCTCCATCGGCTAGTGTCTACGAGTACATCGTTTTCCGTGGTAGTGATGTGAAGGACATCAGTGTAGCTGAGGAGAAGGAAAGCTCACCGCCGGAGCCTCCTCAGGTACCTGATGACCCAGCTATTCTAGGCGTAAGTGCTCCAAATCTTTCTATCTCGATTTTTTTTTCTCTCCCCCCTTGATGGCCACCCCGAGTCCCGACTGCGGTCGGAAAATTGATCTTATGATGAAATATATTCGGATGTAAACTCACAGACCTGTTCTGAATGCGCAAAACCGTGTGGAGATTTTCCGTTGCCTTCCTTCTGATTGATCATTGACTCAACCATCTCATTGCCACACTCGTCATTTCACCACGTGAAAGGATGTATGCTGACTTACTGTCAAACAGAGCATGCCTCGTCCCGGACCTAATGCTCCGGGTCTTCCCCCTCAAGCTCAGCAATCCCAGCAGCCTCAAGCGCCGCATCCTGCGCCTCCTGGTTACCCTCAGCAACCGCAATTCCAAGGCGGCTTCTACCCACCTTATGGACAGCGGTTTGGAGGACCTCCTCCTCCTTTCCCTCCTGGACCTGGATTTCCAAATATGCCGTATGGTGCCCCACCAGGATGGTATCCACCTCCAGGTCAAGGCTTTCCCCAAGGACCGGGACAGTTTCCTCCCCAGGTACCCATTGGAATGCCTGGTCATCAGGTGTCTCCTGGACCTCAGCGTCCCGGAGCTCCCGGAGCTGGTCCTGTGCATATGCCCACGGGAACTTCCGAGCTTCCGGTTGGCGACCGTCCTTCTAGTAAACCTGCCAGTCGCAATGGGACTCCTGCTCCTGCGGGAGCCGCCCAAAATGCCCCTACCCCTCCTGTGGAATCCAAACCTCCCGTAGCAGAAGCCCTGCAGGCGGCTACTGGTCCGACTCACGGTGTCCCCGGAGTGGCTAAGATGCCTCCGACTGGACCTAAGAGTGGACGTGTACAGCCCGCAATTCCTATCACTGGTCCTCCCAGACCTCCTGTCCCTAATATTCCCACTGGAAATAATGTTCCCGGTGGCTCTGCTCAAGCTGCGATCACGGAAGCTACCCGTGCGGCGACGGCTGCTGTTGCCGCCGCTATGGCCAAGCTTCCCCAGCCTGGCGTACCGAAGAAGCCAGGTGATGCATCCGTGGATGCTGTAACCAAACAGATGGCGGACATGAAAGCGTATGAAAGCAACCGTGCCCCGCGTGGCGGCCATCACCCCCGAGGTGGACGAGGTGGAAACCGCGGCCAGTATCAGAGCCAAACCAAGAAGATCGAGGTTCCCCAGACGGACTACGACTTCCAGGGGGCCAACGCGCGGTTCAACAAGCAGGACCTGGTCAAGGAAGCCATTGCCACTGGCTCACCTAGCCACGAGATCGAGGTCCCTCCTCTCGAAGGCGAAGTGGAGCCGGCTGCACCTCACCCCGAGCCCCTGTCGTCGATCACCCCCTATAGCCGAAACAGCTCCTTCTTTGACAACATCTCGAGTGAATCTCGTGATCGTGAAGAAGGCACTGGTGCACGTGGTGGGGGGCGCGAATGGCGCGGTGAAGAGGAGAAACGCAACATTGAGACATTTGGCCAGGGCAGCGTTGACGGCTACCGTGGCTATCGCGGACGTGGTCGTGGCAGAGGCTACGGCCGAGGCCGAGGAGGCTACAGTCGGGGTTATGGGCGTGGCCGCGGTGGGATGCGGGGCCGGGATGCCTCTCAGTCTACTGGCGTGCCTACCCAGATTTGATTCCACTTTGTCTCTTCCCGATCCTTTCATGATGCACTTAGCGGTTCACGATGACTTGTTGTTTATTTTCTGCTTGGAATTTTTGGACATGACCGTCTCTTGCGTGACGGATCATTCCCTGTTTTTTTTCTTTTTTTCTTTTTTTTTTTTAATTCCACAAATTAAACTCGGATTCCCCGGCGTCGGATGGTTTTCTCTCTTTCTCTCCCTCTCTCGTGCGAATCATTCTTGGCTCATGTATGTCAAGATTGCTTGATTTATTTGGCCCACTTGGGATTTCCACTAGGGCGTTTTTTTTGTTTTTTTTTGTGTTTGTTTTTTCTTGACCATTGCATGGGTTGGTCCACACTTGCATTATCCGGATGATATGATACCTTCCTGGTTTACTGATTGATTCTCCCCGGATGGTCAGTCTGTGGGATGATGACGAGTAAATGTGTTTTTTTTCCCCTGTATCATACTTCACCCACCATTCTTCTACTATGAATGAAAAACCCAGAAACAAAAAAAGAGGAGACCGTATTTGGTCTACCAACCAAGTTCTTTCGCGTAATAAAAGGTTCTTTCCTTCCTCGGTAGTTTTGCTGGATGATGCGGAGAAGCTCCCCTCCCCTCCTTCCCTGACGAGTTCCTCGGTCTATAAGAATTGCTCTCTCTCTCTTCTGTTACTCTCTTCCTCTTCCTCAATCCCCATCTCTAGTCTTCTCTTCACCCTGGAGGAACCATTACATTCACTCGATTCTATACAAACATGGCCGCTTCTCGCAGACTCAGTCAACTTACTTCGACCCTGACCCCTTCCTCACCCACCACCATGACTGCTATTCAACCTGCTGATCAACTCCCTTGGAATCCCAATTGCGAGCAGTTCCCCTCGAGAAAGGAATTGATTCCGCTTCCTGGTGCGCCAGAGGGTGCCGCTTGGGTCTGGGGGAAAGATGATTCGGTACATATATACATCTATCCCCTCTACTATCCCCTCTACTATCCCCTCTACTATCCCCTCTACTATCCCTATATCTATGTATCTATCACTTCCATACTAATGATGCACTTCCTTGTATAGTTGGGACGAGTCAACCTGCTCACCCCACAGCGTGTTAAAGCTGCAGCGACAGAAATCCAGACTGGGGAAATGATTCGACTCGAGTGAGTGATTGTTCTCCCTACCCTGTGTATGTAGACCCTGTATTCATCTTTCTGACCTCCTCGACAGTCTCCCAGTCGACGTGCCCGCCGTGCCGTCTTTTGACCGCGAGACCTTTCAGCACAAGATCAAACCACTGACTCCGGGCCTCGCATACGACGACATATACGTGATGAACACCCAAAGTGGTACGCAATGGGACGGACTCCGCCATGTAAATTCCTCCTGGTTCTCTCTTCTCCCATTCAATTCGGTCCGATCTGACACAAAAAAAAACTCTCACCAGGTGGCCCATTTCAAATCTCGATGCTTCTACAACGGCGTAAGTTAAAAGGCCCCCCCTTTGCTCCAAACAACCATAAACCATTCTAACACCCTTCTCCCACTCCACAGGTAACGCAAGCCGACATCGAAGGTCCCTCATGCAATCACCGCAATGGCATGCACCACTGGGCCCAACATGGCATAGCCGGTCGAGCCGTGCTCCTGGACTACCGCCACTATGCAACAACCCACAACATCCACTACGACCCGAACTCGTCTCACGCGATCTCATTCGCTGACCTCCAAGCCTGCGGCACATCACAAGGACTCGACATCCGTCCCGTCTCGCAAGGCGGCGACATCAAACCAGGCGATATGCTCCTGGTCCGGTCCGGGTTTGTCGAGAACTACCACGGTCTGTCGGCTGAGGCGTGGAGGGCTGCGGCGACCCGGGGTCATGACGACCAGTGCTGGGCGGGTGTGAAACAGGAGGACGCCATGGTGGACTGGTTGCATGATTGTTACTTTGCAGCGGTGGCCGGGGACTCGCCGACGTTTGAGTGCTGGCCCGCGGTGGAGGGACGCGGTCTGATTCACCAGGAGATTTTGGCCTTGTGGGGGATGCCGCTGGGCGAGATGTTTGATTTGGAACGGTTGGCAAAGAGGTGTCGGGAGTTGGGGAAGTGGACGTTCTTTTTGACGAGTGCACCAGCTAATGTGCCTGGTAAGTGCTTTTCTTTTCTTTTCTTTTCTTTTCGGTGCTAATTGAGAATTAGGGGGTGTGGGCTCTCATCCGAATGCTACGGCTATTCTGTAGGGGTGGTCGAAAATATTAACGGGATGAGCAGAATGGGGACCAGCTGGAGAAGGCATGGTGGACGAGTCTGATCCTATCATAACTCTATTGTCTCAATCAATCAGAGCATACGTTGACCGTATGTAGATGAAATATTATCGTCATTAGTTCGTCTCAAGTCATTAAGTACAAAGGAGATGCGCCCTTAGATCTATTGATCCATCATCATGTCCGTCCATGTATCACATCGCAGATAAACAAGCAAAGATATCTATCATGCATCAAAAGATATCCTCCGGCCACTTGAACGGCCCTTCGGGCCCTTGCGTCTGTCCGGTGCGGCCGCCCTTCGTCTTCTGACTACGCCGCCTCTCAATCTCCTTAGCCAGCCGTTGATCAGCCTTTGCAGCCGTGGCAGCAATATCCTTGGGTAAGGGAGGCACAGGCGGGATGTAGTTGTAAACATACTTGGGCCGGTCACTCTTGCTCGGCGACGAACTTGCACTGGATATCGGCTGGTCGTCGGGTCCGACCTGGTCGTGTTGTGTGTGATTCTCCTTGTCAGGATGATCATCGGAAATGTCATCCTTGCCGCCACTCCCGGAGCGGAGATCGCTACGACCCTTTTTCATTCGCAGGCACGGGGTGGTGTTGCGCGAATTCGACGTCTTTCTCGCAGTGGACGAGGGCGACCGTTTACCAACAAACCGAGAAGGCGGCGTCGGTCGTCGGCCCCTTTTCTGGCTCGGCGGGCGTGTGTCTTTCTCGGAAAGAAGAAGATTCTCCTGAGACGGTTTTCGCTCCACGGATCCGGGACTATCTGCTTTCACCATCTTTGGCAATTTGGGCTTTCGAGGGGGACTCGTCGCATCCGTCACGGCAGGTTTTTCTTCTTCATTCTGGCTAACGTTGCGTGCCTCCTCCTCCTCCTCCTCCTCCTCCTCCTCCTCCTGAACCTCTGTTGGGTCTGTGTTTGCTAGTTGAGGGGCTGGGGACTTCCTCTTGCGAGACGGACTGTCGACCGCCTCATCGAGGGTCTGATCCTCCGTCGATTGTTGAGAAACCTTGGGTTTTGCGGGTCTTTTCCCTGTGGGACCTCGTCGCTCATTTCCTTGATCCTGCACTGGTGAGCGCCGAACGTTCTCTAACATAGATTTCAGAGGCTCAGGCTCAGGCTCAGTCTCAGGCTGTTCAGCAGACGATTTGAGAAGAGCAGATACCGACTCATCCTGGAGAAGTCTCTCAGACGGAAGGGTGGGAAGCGCTCCAGGCACAAACTTGCGAGGATAAGGCATTTCCTGACAGAGTGTTGCGTCAGGCTGCGCCGATTCGCCCTCGTCGCCCAATAAGATCTGGAGCTCTCGCCGGGTTCGTTCCAGCTTGTCCTCCAGATTGCTGACTCGCTTCATTAGCTTGGCTTGTCGATGTAGCTCTTTTCGCGATTTCTGTCGTCGCACTTCGTTGCTGTCGGACTCATCCGATTTTCGGTTCGCGCTCGACAGAATCCCCAGAGAAGACTTGGCCTTGCGTAACTCGTGGAATGAATTCCGAAACGAGCTTCCAGTTCCATGAGTCTCCGTAGAATCCTGTCTCGAATGCCGGCCCGTAGGTTTGTAGTCCATCTTCTCCTGGATCACCGTCCACGTCTCCTCCGCGATGTGGTTGGAATCCGCCTGCGCCTGTTGCTGCAGGTAGCTTCCCTTCAGAGTACCTTTGTAGCCCGACTTCTTCAGTTCCGCGTATGCTTTCTCCGCCTGCGCAAGTGCATCATTCGCGGGTGCCGAAGGCTTCTCCTCTTGTGGGTTCTTCCAAATATCAGACACATTGCCCCAGACCCCAAAGGGATTGAACGCCGAGGCAATGGCCTTGCCAAAACGGAAAATCCCCGAATTTCGTTGGCCCGGCACATTTCCCGGTGGTGGTGGTGGTGCTGCTGCCGTGCTGCGCGGTTCGTCGCGGAAAAAGATACTAGGTGGTTTCTCGCTCACACTGTCATTCATGCTTCCCTCTACGAATCGGGAGCGCCGACCTTGGCGCCTCGTGATCGGGCGCGGCGAACTAGTGCCCTTTCCATAGTTGTGGAACGGCCAGCGGTGATAGCGAGGACTGGAGCTCGCCTTGTGCGCGGGATCTTCTGGCCAGTCATTGGACCGACGCCGCTTCGCGGAATGCGAGGTAAATGGAGAGCCCTGTTTCGGCGCGAAGTCGGACTCTGCATCGTCGAAGCGACCGGACACGTCGGAAGACCAGTCATACTCACCGCTGTCGAAACTGCTGGTGCGCGAATGTTTGCGGGTATAGAATCGACCGGGAGGTTGTGGCGGGTTGCAAGTTGCTTCAAGGCTCTGGTGTAATTGGCGGTGTGGCTCGACAACAGTGTCGGCGACCACGGTCGTCCCCGTCATTATTCTGGAGCTTGAATGATGGGTGGGGTGGGGTTGGGCAGATTGATAATGATGGCGATGATGATACAACCAAGGCGCAAGGGAGAAGAAGGAGCTAAGTAAGGTCGAAAGGAGGATGTATGAACGGAGACAACTGACAACAGACCCCTTTTTTTTTTTCTTCCTCTCAAGAGAAAAAGAGGCTAGGGAGTCGAACAGCAGACAGACATGGCAGCATGAATGAATTGAGGGAGAGAAACAAAGAAAGACAAGGGCGGGGAGATGCAGTAAAAAGAAGTAGAAGATCGAGTCTGGCTGGTTTGTTTTGTTTACATTGCTGGCTGCTTGCCTGTTTGGGTAACCCGGAGCAATGCGCCTAAACCACTTCAGTAGTAGTTTTTCTTCCCCACATCTTATTATTGACATGTTTCGCACTCGATCGATCACATATTTACGAAATAATAAATAATAAAATAAGCCTTCTACCTTCATCATTAGATACGTGGGAAATTCCGCACATGCTGGCATGGAACAGAGACTTTCGTCAAAAATGTAGTAGCATAGCAGGCGGCCAAGAAAAAATGAAACAAGTATCACAAACAGAGACAAATCAAGGAAAAGAGAAAAATGAATGGACTAGGGATTGGCTCCCTGCAGAGACACCAACATGCTTTTGACGGTGACATAAAATGTACTGGGAACATGTCTATCAGTCCGCTCAGACAAGTGAGTTCAGAAACACCAAGGGAAGTCAGTCAGGATCACACCCCGTAAACTGGGGGGATAGCAATGGATACAACAGTAAGGAAAACTCCGCCGTAAATAGAAGTCGGACCACAGCAAATCGGGGAATAATATGGTCAGATGAGACCAAAAAAAAAAACAAAAAAACAAGACAATAGGAATCATATATAAAACCACAAGAAGAGAAACAGAGTATAAAAAAAAAATGAGTAACTGCAAAAGGTATCAACGTCACATCTGGTTCATCAAACCACGCTTCACGGCTTTTAGCCAGAAGGCGTTATAAAAAGAAAAAATGTATTATAAGCTCCAAAAAGCCACTCGAATCCGGTCGGTGACCTATCGCCACGACGCCGCAATAACGAGAGAAAGATATTCAACAGCATCACTTGAGAGCTGGAGATATTTTCGTCGCCATTCTTCCGTTGGCTCTCTTGTAGGCCATCTGGGCACGAAGTTCGCTATAAAAGGATGCACTATCGTCGGACATCCGGCGGCTCGCACTGGGATAGCTTTCAGTATCGGGCCGCATGCCATTGTGGAGCGGACGCTCTTCATGTCCAAAGGTATCTTCGTAGGATCGCTTGGACAACGAAGGACCTGTCTCCCATAGAAGCTTCTTTCCGCTGGCCAAGTCTGGAGCTGGGCTCTGTGAGATGCTGGTGGGCTGAGAGGGACTGTTGGTGAAGTCTCCGGATAGAACCTTGAGCGGCGGAAGCGACGGCACTAAATTGGAAGGTGTTTGAGAACGTGGTGCCGGAGGTTGCGCCATCGACTGGTATGCGTTTGGATCTGAGGATCTGGGTTCGCCGGCATGCATATTTAGTGGCTTAGGAGGCTCCAGGCGCAGGGGCGGCAACGATGCTTTAGGATAACCAGGGCGTTCGGCCGGGATCCGGGCATGTGGATACGGATAGCCGGAATGAGCAGGCTCATACTCGGTGCCTGCTGATGGGTTCCGCGCGTGCGAATATGATGGGTGTGGCGCTGGTGCGGGTTGGGGTGTCCTGGGAAGCTGGGGAGCAGGGTAGGTTTGGGTCGAGCCGAAGGACAAGTGTGATTGATAGGATGAACTGTGAGAGGTCGTGGGCGGGGCTGGCGGTGCCGGGGTCGAAGAAGATTGCACAGGCGCAGGTGGCATGGGACGTTGGTAGGGCTGTGCACCCTGGTATCCATACTCCGTTGCAGCAGAGGGTCGTCGTTGGGCATCAGGGCCATAAGGATACGCGGGATCAGCGGTGCTGATGCTGGTCGATCGGGGTCGTTCAACGGGGTTTGCAGCGTAGGCATCGGGGGTTGGGAAGCGAGGGGATGCGCGGTAGGCACGTTCTTCATCCATCAATTCGTAGTCATCGGATCGCTTATCTCCACGGCGTCTCATACGGACATCACGCCTAATGCGTACTCGACAGCCTTGCTCAGCGATGATACGGCTCAGGGAAGTGCTGGTAGTCAGGCCAGGGAACTTCTTGGCGCTAAACACGGTGAAAGGGATGGAAACAACTTCGAGGCGGAACTCCAGGAACGACTTCGGAGCAACGGGTTTTCCACCGGCGACCGCGCTGGGAATCGGGGTACCTTCGCTGAAATCCTTGTTGTCCTTGGTCTCCTCGTACAGGTGGAAATTCAACCTGTAAACACCCTCGTGTCGAACTGAGAGATCTGGGAAGATGAAGTACCCTGCCTGAGTCGGGCGGTCGAGATAGGCCACGCCAGCCACCGGAACTCCAGTCAATACTGGGCAGGTTGGGTTCGGTGCCATTCTCCCTTGTGCCATCGGGCGAGCGGTGTCTAGCGTCGCGAATAAGAAAAAATTGGCGTTGTAGGCGAACGTGATGTCTGTTTTGTGAACATCGTCATTGGGGTCGGATTCGAAAATGCGAAGTTCAACGACGGGAGGTGGATCAACAGGGCGACGATCGGCAGATGCTGTTCCAGTCAAAATCAGTACGTAGTTCTCCGGATTATTGTTGCATCTCTCTCGCTATCACGGGTCTAAATGCCTACATTTTGCGCCTGCACCACAGGCTCTAGCACGCTCGGGCTGCTGCATAACACTCAGCTTGTAAGTGATCTTCTTGCCCTCCCGCGTAATCCGACTAACGGAATGTTCCGTCTCGTTCACGGGAGGCGTCAGAGGAGGTCGGGTCGCCATCTTGGTTATGGGTTTCTTGATCTAGCTGGAGGGATGTTAGCATTGTTATGAGACCCGATCGCGACCTTCAACCGTCGACGAGGGACTTCAGATAAGTCGTATAACTAGTCCAACGGATTATCATCAAACATACTTGATCCACATACGCAACACGTCTGAACAATGGCGGTTGTATCCCAAGTTTCTCTCGGCTTTAGTTGTGACAAGTCGGCAATGAACCGAGGGGGGTTGACGCTGGTCGATTAGATTTTATGATTGGACTTGATCGGGGGCGAAAGCCACCAAGGAGATAGAATGATAAAGGAAAGAGAGAATGGAAAGAAACGAAGGGAGTCGGGCTGGGTCTATGGTGGGCCGTTGAGAACAACAAAGAATCACCAAGGATTGACCCGTCCGGGAAGAATATGGGGAAAGAGAGGGGATGGACGAAGAAGGCGGAAGAGGTCGCGTCGACGGGAAGAAGAGAAGAAGAAACCAGTTCCAGGTGAAAGTCGAGAAATGATCAGGAAGAGGAAAAGCGGGAGAGAGGGAGAGAGAGAGAGAGAGAGCAAGAGAGGAGTGCGAGAGAGAGAGAGAGAGAGAGAGGGAGGGGGGAACGAAGGAGCGGGAATCATCAGCCGTCGCCAGTGGTCAAGCTCGCTATACATTTAGTGCGTCCCTCCGCTGAGGGTCGTGGGAACCAAAATTACGGCTCCGGTCTTACGGGTCGACGTCCCCGTGAGTTGAAGATGAGGTATCCTCGTCAAATAGATCTATTATTATTCTTTGAAATGGATATATACATATACATGGATTGGCGATATTTGTTGATATCCTAGAATTCATTAAATATAAATATTTATTATTGCCTCTCTTCCATTATTTTTATTATTTTATTATTATTTTTTTTTTCTTTCGAATTTCTATCAAGGGTAGAAATAATTCCAATACAATCCAGTTTTTCCAACAACCAGGTAGACTGTACACCGTACAGACCAGACAGACGTACCAGCAGGGTGGGTAAAGTACCTACTTCGGTAAACTTATGTATCCCCCCCCTGACTGGTCGATCGGACGGGATTGGGCGAGACGCTCCCACGGTTTGGGTTAAGGCGGCGGATAAGAAACACTCGGGTCAGATTATTTATCAGAAAATAAATAAAATAGTCTTTGGCTGTAACCCCCTTTCGGCATGGTTCAGCTGCAACATCGACAACAAGGAAACCTTTCCTCCTTCCCTGACTGGCTGGAAACGCCTTCTGCAACCATGACTAGCCCTCATTCAGCATAGCAACCGATTCTAACATTTAGGAGAATTCCTTGATCCAATGATGGCTCCTTCTCTCTCCTGTTGCTTAGATCGCTTTGTCCAAAAGTACCCTACTCCAATCTGGATACAACACTCCACCTATATTTAGGAGACAGTCT
This sequence comes from Aspergillus nanangensis, assembly GCA_015844325.1. Lineage (NCBI taxonomy): Eukaryota > Fungi > Ascomycota > Eurotiomycetes > Eurotiales > Aspergillaceae > Aspergillus > Aspergillus nanangensis. The sequence goes on along the minus strand of VCAU01000104.1, from coordinate 13,028 downwards.
GTCTGTCTTAATCTCCCCCTCGGGATTTGCCTTGATCGAACTGGATTACAGTGGAACAATCCCTTAGTGTAATTTATTTAAGTATCATTTTTTATTCTGATGATGATCATGATAGGAAACAATCGATTTACAGTAGATAGGTAGATTCATAATCCTAATAATATTTATTTTCAAATTCTTATACTCTGTCTGGAATGCAACTTCCCTCCATCCCCACGATGTGAGAAGGGATCTGGTCTGTCGGGATTTGTCATTCCCAGTTCTGTGGAAATGGGCGCAAATGACAGAATCAACACATCCAAAAATCCGCAGGGTGGTCAAGGCTTTTTTGTGTTTTTTTTTTTTTTTTTGTTTTTTTCCCTCTTTGTCTGCAATTGCTCCTTTCCAGGATTCCTTTATCCCACAGATTATTGCATCCTGCGCCAAGCCTAGTTAGGTCTTATCCTGGGATATAAATTTAATTTTTTTTTTTTCGGTTTCATTATTATTTGTCATCTCTCTCCCATACACTAAAGTAGTGGTTCAAACTTAAGACGTTGTGAGTTTATTCCTCAACTAACAGTCCATACAGTCTATACTATCTCTTGTTGTTGACCAAATTGAGTTAAGTTAGTTAATAGCATCAAGAACATACGTATCCTTGGATGCGGAATGAAATCATCTTCGAAAGTCTTTCTCCCTTTGATAGGCCGATAATTTCCTGGCGAGTACCCAACCACCTGGTTGAAATTCTTTGAATCCCAATCGACGAAGCACGTATTCAAGAAAAAGCATCCTCAACAAGTGCCGTTCAAAATTATTATTATTATTCCTATGGTTATTATTTGTTGACACTCGAGCATACCGACCTATTACTTGAGGATGGGGGGGGGGAGGGGGACGAATAAAAGCAAAAGCAAAAATACGCCATCTGACATGATTTCAGAAACCAAGAAGATCTTTTACCCAAATAGACAGGAGCCTGAAAGAGCTCCTACACCCAACCTCCCTGATGCGATCTGCAGCTACAGTCACCTCGAGGGGAAAATCTCAGGGATCAGTGAAACCCCCCCTGTCATCCCCATCAATCGACCGGTGCACAGGCCCGACTGATCAGTGTTTCTAGTCTTAATCCAAGGCTGGTTATTATTGGCTCCTGAGGCCATCGAAACCATTCCATCTGGGGCAACAGCCACTTTAATAATCGGGTAATAAGATAGAGAGCAGACGCTGTGGAAGATTTTCGGTTTTTAGTCTCATTTGCCTCTTGTCTGGAGGTGAATATCCCCATTCTTGACAGTCAAAAAACTGGTTTTGTGAAAAAGCCCCACCCCCCCCGGTCCGCACCGAATGGATTCATCGGCCCCTCTATTCTTTACCCATCGAGATGACTTTGACAGGGGTTGATCCTTGGTTCGATCTCCCATTAACTATTCATTCTCTCGTCTCGGGTTAATTTTTCCACTCAGGATTTCCGCATCGAGAGGATGAGTTCAAATATCGGGAAACAAACCCACAGGTATTATTTATTATTACCTCTGCATACCAAGTTAACAATCGCCTCGTGTGATACGCTACAAATACCACATGTTACCCAGGATGTACCGGTCCACAACGGACGAAGGCCAAAACGGGAAGTTCTCCCGGAGATCCTCATCATCATCGACTGAGTATACAATTCTGATAGATCGTTTTGTCCCATGAATCAGAGCATTCTTCCTTATATCGCAGTTATGTACTTACTCTCCGAAAGATATCGAAACAAGGCCAATCCGAGCAACGTTGGTATTTACCTAAGATTTGGTCTCCAGGCTTTTCAAGAATGTGAGGAGGAACGTTGATTGATTACTAAATATTCAGGCGGGCATTTAATTAAACTACCCTGCATTTCAGCTGAGACAAAAGGTGACTGCGATCGGAGTCTTCATTCTCACTCTGATACGGAGTACATCCTCTGTAGGTACTTTCGTACCTTGCCTTAACCTTACATCCTCGAGAGAATGGATGGCTGGTCTATTGGCTCTGTCCTCACCAATAACCATATTGTCGGATCTACCCGCGTAAGATCTTCATCTTCAGTCGGTCATAATCACCCTCTGTTAAGCCTACTAATCACTCATATTGACCTTTTCTGAGAGGAGTCTCCCGCCGCTCTTCAACTCGCCAGAAAAAGAAAGAAAGAAAACTATATTAAAGCCTCATATCACGTCGCATTTTTCCAGATTTTCGTGACACCACTTTCGTCCCACCCTTCGGATCTGGATATAGGCTGCAGTAGCGTGTCTTGTGCTGTGCAGGGGTTCCGTCTCATCCCTCCTTCGCTTAGTGTGGATCTGTCCTCATTCACAGAGCCAATATTAATGGCGGGTTTTGGTGTCTGTGTGTCTTTTTGCCGCCATGAATCCATGATTCGCCCCCCCCCCCCCCCCCCCCCTCTTTCCGATGCTTGATGAGTATAAATGGTCCTAGTATAAAAAAGCACTACATACCACTACCGCTCATGCGAACCGACCGGTAACAGCCAGATGACGGTGCATCGTGCTCGCAGAAAATGTGATATAACCAATTAGTAGTGGGGATGCCAACGTGGCCTTGACTTTGGCGATTTTGTGATCATTGTGTGTCACCTTTCCGAATTACGGCGCTAGGCTATGTCCGGTCGTCAGGTTATCCTGGATAGTCAACAGGGCTAGCAGTGACTTACAGGTGAAGGCAAAGACTCTAGATTTATCGCCTCAAATTTCAAGGCATGGTAATATCTAAGAAAGGATGTAGATGATGAAGCGTGGCTGACTGAAGAGAGAGAGAGAGAGAAACCAACTCTCGACCGCTTGTGTATTTTTTTTTTGGCTTCTCGAATTCCTCATACATGCTAAGCCTACATCAATAGTTCGGTGCACTATCTGTCCATGCCTTGCCTCATCCCTGATCTGGGGCATACATACTCCGCATGCTACTCGCGTGATATCGTTCCCACATTCAACTGACAGGCAGGGCGATACTAGCCTCAACGACTGTTTATCTTGCTAGACTGCATCTGATTCTAGTCGACCGTTTATTTTAATTTATTTCCTTTATGAACGACTGTGACGAGGGAAGAGCCGATCAGTCCCGCAATGTGATCTATCATCGGAAAGTCTCTTATTATTTCCCTCGGGCGACCGTTGGATCCTCGATAGATCAGCCACTATTTTCTGCTCTGAATCTGATCAGGCCATGTTTTCAATCTAGTCCGTGGCGTCCAACCGCTCTCCAGAGCATGTGGAGGAAAAAGAAAAAGACTCCTACCATAACTGGCTTAGTCGCTCAGGCATCGACCGATACGCCATTGAGTGATGGAGGCTTTTTTTTTTACTCCTTTATTTTTAAATGACTTTTCCATGTCCTGGTCATTGTGATAGCAATATCCCACAGAAATCACACATCCAAGAAGACACCATTGAAAGACACCATTGATATTGGTACTACGTACTACCTCGGAGGTACCTGTTTAATATCCCTTGGAGGCATTCTTTCATCACTGCATAACTCCCCCTTCCTCCCGACCATCTGGTTGAGTCTCCACATATTTCTTCTCTAGGAATGTAAATACGTCTGTTGGTATGTACATCAGCACGGCGATATTCCAGCTCAGTTATATGACTCCATCGGTAGGTACTCTTTGACATACAGTGGGTGCCTCATAACGAAGAAGTCCTAGGTTAGTATATCAACTCTTCTTACTTTATTCTTCTTCATAATTTTAATTAAACCAACCCATGAGACAATGTCATCTGTCGCACCGATGTAGTATAATACCAAAACCAGCTCGAGTGTACTATAATGGACCCATTATTGGAATAGGGTAAAAGAATCAAAGGACAGAAAGAGGGAAATTTTTACAAGAATCGACAGATTGTTGAGCCATTTACTGAAACTGATCAACTCAACTGACTGGTTATATACCCAAGGTATAGATATATGTTGAGGAATATAATGGTTGTGTGTATGGTCTCATTTATTGGCTGTTAACATACATAGGGCATGTACTGGAGTAAAAGAAACCCTTCAAGGGTGGTTTGAAGCCTTCTCACTGAGTGAATGGAGGCTGTTGCACGCAATCCGAGGTGGAGATACTCGCGACGAGGGATATAAGGACAAATGGGAATGTAAGGTGAAATTCCAACCTTGTAAATGATTTGTTCTTGGAATATATTGATGTTGCTCTTCGAGAAGACTTTTCTGCTTCTAATATATATATATATAACTCCAGGTCGAAGGGAGAGGCCAATGAATCAGAAGACCATGAGAGTTACTTGTGGAATCAGTGGGATTATGATCCCTATTGAAATAAAATTTTCTGATCTTGATTGATCAAGTTTTTCCATGCCATCCTCCATGTTCGCTGTTCAAGTTCTTGGTTAACAATAGTTTCTATCCGATATGTCTGATGTTTGGCTTCACTGGTTCGCTGTTAATCGTAGTTCATGTAACTTTACCTTTGATTTACTACAATCAATAATGGACTTGAAAAAGAACTCGTCTATCTACCACCGGAATTAGACGATTTTGGGCCAAGGAGGACTCCTATTATTGGTGGCATATCTTACCCCACAAACTGTCTGGATCATCGCATCATCTTTTGCGGGGGGGGGGAACGTCATTCATGGCATCTTCTATTAATCACTCAAGGTTCTCCTATGGTGCTTGTTAGGTCTAACGTCGTGCAACTTTACCCCGAGAAGACAGATATATTAACCCTAAGCCTGATATATATATATATATATATATATATAGGTACGTAAATATATGAGACTATATTGATGAAGCTAGCGCTGGATGTAAGCCTCGTGGCTCCTAATTATACCTTAAATATATATACTAATACACTAGGCTTCACTCTATATTATCATGCACTCAAGTAGGTAAGAACAAAGATCAGGAAATAATAATCTATCATTCATCTTTCACTCATCTCATTCCCAAATCAACCTTCCCTCGGTCTTCAAATGACCGAAGAATCCAACAACCTTGGATTGGCAATGGTAGATCACAATCTCCCAGGCTGCATGTTTTAGCCAAGACTTGCGCCAAGCTCGCCCACGACCTGCCAAAATCACACAGGATGACACTTAAATCAAGGTTGTGTTGAGATGGACCGAGTCATGGCCGTTGTATCTGTGACGACGACATCCGTTGATGCGGCAGTCTACCTCCTGGACAGACGGATGCAGATGCCAGGCCCCCCAGTCACAGGAAGACAGTTCGAAAAATGACTCTCTGTTGATTCGTTTCAAGATGATTGAGAGTTCGATGCCAAGTCTCAAAACAAGCGGAGAATTATGTCCGCAGCAGGGATCTCATACGCTGTCTGTTTGACTCTGTGGTGAACATGTCTCCGAGTGGAGGCATTATTCCTCCCGGGATCGTTTGATCTACTGAAGAAGTCTTGGATGCTCCTTCATCTCTATGCGTATAAATATGGATGAATGATTGTCCTCGGGAGGTTCAACGCAGCCCCAAACCACAATCTGATTTTTTTTTTCTTCTCTTTTTCTTTCCTAAAATCTTCACGAAGTCCAGAGGGAATATCAACATGACACGACCCTATCTCATCGCGGCAGTGCTGGCACTTGCCTCGACTGTCCATGCCCAGTGCGGCTCGGGGACCCCAGATGCCACCGTAGATGGCGAGGAGGGAGCCTACACAGCCACCGTGGGCTCTGAGGAGGTATACTCTGGAGACGACTATCTCGCTGCCATCACTGCCGGCCTCGAGGGTATCAGCTCTGGTCAGCGCCTATCCGTCATTGCCTCCGGCGCCATTGGTACCGGCACCATCAGCGTCGGGAGTGGCATCACCTTCGAGGGCTGCGGCACCATTGATGCGGGCTTCAACGAAGGCGGACGTGGTGCGATCGAGTCCCTGGACACCGACGGCGCTCAGATTCCCTACCTCACCATGACTGGTAACCCGTACTTTGGCATGCGATTCTACGGCACCTCAGGTCTCAGCCTGGGCCAGATCACCATGAACCTCAGCGGGGGGTTAGGCATCCGATTTGAACGTGACGAAGCCGCGAACACGGATGTGAGCATGGACGTGATTACCGTCACCGGCGCCGGCAGCCATGCGGTCGAAACCTGGAACATCGACGGCCTCACCATCAACTCGGTGGTCGCCACCGACGTCGGCGAGTGTGGATTGTTGCTCCAGTCCACCACCAACGCGCAGGTTGGTTCCGTCGAAGGGGAGAATGTCGCCGCGGGGACTGGATACGCGACCTTCCGCATGGCCAATGCCAACGGTCGTCTCGCCGATGGGAGCTATGAGACCAACGTGTATGTTGACAGTGTTGTGTCCCGCGGTGGCGGCCGTGGAGTGTTCTGTGTCTCGGAATCTGGCGGCGTGGAAATCGGCAGCGTGGACCTGTCGGATAATGAAAACAACGCCATCTTGATCGAAAACTGCTACGGCGTGTCCATCCTCGGGGGAACAGTCAATGGCGGAGGAGAAGTTCGCATTTCAGCCCGCGACGAATTCGAAAACACCAGCGATATTTCCATCACCTTGGAGGTAAACAGCAACACCGTCAACGAGAGCCCTTGCGCCGATAATATGACCTGGGACATCACGGGGGATGCAACTTTGAGTGTTTGTTAGATGGGAGGGATCATCTGCTCGTTGGGCTCCATATTACGTGCCTATAACATCTATAATATCCAGAGGATATGCGACCAATTCTTGTAGTTTCCTATAGGTTGTTAATCAACAACTAAGCCTCTTCGAGATGGCGTAATTCAAACCTTCATAGAAAACACCAAAAATAAAACTAGGGCGACCAAGTAATTCCCCCGCATCTGCAACCCTCGAGGGAAACAGTCATCCTTAAACGAGCCTCCACAATGACATCCTTTGATCCCCTCCAGCCACTGACGGAAGATATTTTCCTATACGAGCCTCAGGAGATTGTTCGCGACCGATCCTCTAAACAACCTTCGCTCGTCATCGTGTGTACGTGGTTGGGGGGCGCCACCCCCCGGCGCATCAACAAATATATCGCCCAATACCGTCATCTCTTCCCCCAATCCAGCATTCTGCTTCTCACCACCAAATTAGTCGAGTTCACGTTGCACCGCTCCAGCGTGATCCGAGGGCGGTTGAGACCAGCGCGAGATGCCATCCGTCGCATTCTCACTTCTTCTGCGACAGCCAGCGACGACGCCACCAAAGGCAACATCCTACTCCACATGTTCTCAAACGGAGGATGCAGCACCGCAATCCAGCTGGCCCTTTCTATAAAAGCCTCAGCTGCCGACGAGCTCCCCCTCGGAGCCATCATCTTGGACTGTTGTCCTGGGGACACTGACTTTCGCCGCAACTACCAGGCGGCGGTGCATTCGCTCCCCGCCTCGTCAGCTCCTGTCCGCCTGGCCGGACAAGCATTGCTCTATCCGACCATTGCGGCGGGAACGGGATTGCAACATGTGGGGATTATGAGGTCGGTGGAATATCTGAGGGAGCAGTTGAACGACCCAGCGGTTTTTGGCAATGTGCCTCGGCTATACATGTATTCGGAGAGGGATCAGACCGTCCCCCATCGTTGTGTCCAGTCGCATATCAAAGAGGCGAGAGCGAAGGGCTATCGAGTGGATGAGGTGAAGTTTTCTAAGGGAGATCATTGTGCGTTGGTCCTGGATGATGGGGATTTGTATTGGGGGGCGATTGAATCATTCTGGACAGAGAAAGAGGCTGTTACAGCCAGAGAAAGTAAACTATAACAGCTGCTTTACCTGTATTCTTGGTTTCTATTTGTATTTGTATAGATACAATGACGGAGGACGTCGCTTACGTCATCGCATCACCCACCAAACATCAAATCGAACTTCCAACTTTTGCCTCGTCTTCATCTCGCGACAACCACCTCATATGGATCTATGGATCTTTCATCAGTCCTCCCGGACTTCAATACCAAATCCCATGCCCATATTATCCCGCCACTGGAGCGCAGTCGGGTTACCACCGTCGACCTGATTACGCTCGACACTCTCGAGATTGCCAAACGTGCCCATGTGCCCCCCGCCGACGTTCGCCGCCTCTGCGCCCAAGTCATCCATGCTCTCCACCACGATGTTGGCTTCCAGGATGTCAACAACACAGAAGAGCCCGGATCGAGCCTCAACATCGATGGGCCCTTGACTTACGGCCCCGACACCCAGCTCGATCTCTCGCAATGGAGCGCAATCAGCACCCTCGACCCCGCCCTCGATGCCCTACTCAACGGCGGTATCCCGACGCGATATCTGACCGAAGTCACCGGCGAGAGTGGGAGTGGGAAGACGCAATTCCTCCTCACGCTATTGTTGGCCGTGCAGCTTCCTGCGCCGAGAGGACTGAACAAAAGCGCCGTTTATATCTCGACCGAGGCGCCGCTGGCCACGCCGCGGCTGGAGCAGATGCTGGAGTGCCATCCATACCTGTCCACGCTGTCAAAGGGCGACAACAAGAATCCACCGTCGTTAGAAAACATCTTGTCCATCAACGCCATGGATCTTGAGTCCCAGGACCACATTCTTAATTACCAGCTCCCCGTGGCAATTGCGCGATATAACGTCGGATTGGTGGTTATCGACTCCATCACCGCCAACTACAGAGCCGAGCATTCCTCTCACAGTCTGCTGGGCCTTTCAACCCGATCCGGGGAGCTCACGAAACTGGGCCAATTACTGCGCAACCTTGCAGCAAAGGAGAATATTGCCGTTGTCGTCGCGAATCAGGTCTCAGATCGATTCGAAGTAATGGATAATACCGGTGGGGGTGCTGGCCCTGCTCCATACCGAGTCACAACATCCACCCCATACCAATCTTCACCGTCGACTCAGATCCCTCCTCCACTACTGAATCGGGACTCGGTAGCAGCAGCTTCACCCCTCTCTCGACCATCCAGACCCCCTCCAGAATCCAGCAATGTCGAGCTCTCCCAGCCGGCCGTAATTCTTCCTTCCTCGCCTCCCATCCATTCGTCTTCGCCGTATCCCGCAGAAGAAGACCCGCAACAACAGCAATTCGACGGCTCATACATCGTAGGAAACCCCGTACGGAACGAGATCCTTGGCCTGCTGCACCAGCAGCGGTTCTTTACCGGATGGGGCGACACGACCTATACCCTTCCCACAAATCTACTATCGCAACACGCAGGGGCCGGTGCCTGGCGACAGCCGCTGCAGCAGCAATCCCAGAAAACCCCCGCATTGGGCCTGGTCTGGTCCACGCAGATTGCCTGTCGGATCGCACTCAAAAAAGAAGAGAGACATCATCTCCATATCATGGATCAGCCCGTCCTGCCAATTCATGCTCCATCCCATCCGTCGTCGTCTAGTCTATCTACAGCCCTCAGGGAATTTGAACCCCCATCCAAGAAGAATAGTAAAGACCAGCCCACTGCGACTGATCGACCTACTCGAACCGTGTTAGGGGCAACCGACGAACAGAAAGATCCACCTATCTCGAATTCCCAACCAGTTCGTGTCTCGGATGCTGCCCACCCTCCGAGCTCGCAAGTCCCTCTACCGACCCCGGACTCTTCCGTCCGACGAACGATGAAATTGGTGTTTGCGCCTTGGGCGGCAGAAACGGTGGATGAAGTGCCGTTTACGATTTGGAAGGGCGGGTTACAGAGTGAAAGTATATCATCATCATCATTATCATCATCCTCTTCCTAGACGATATGTTCGGATGTTATATAAGCAGCAGCGACCAAAGAAAATGCATATTATTCCCAGGCTATAACAGGCGAGGTATAATTAGGAGATATGGAGACAGATGATGGATCTTTCCACCTGATGGGGCTAGCGTTCGGTGGGCCGCGGAAGCTTTCCCCGCAATTCGGTTTTCTTGTTTCTTTCCTTCTTTTTCTTCTCTCCCTTGATTCCCCATCTACAGTTTCCTCGATCTCCTCGATCTACTCGATTTACTGGGACTGTCAACAAGGAAAATACAAACGAATCAACTTCTTTTCGTTTAATCAATCGGACAGGATGACTCGACTCATAACTCCGTGGCAGATGAGGAAAACAAACTATGGATCATGTGTCTTGATCGTACGAAAAGATAGAATCAAGAGAACACATCTTGGGACGCAACAAACTGAACACCCACTCAGTACAGGAATGTGAAAATAATATATGATGAGAACGACCTAACCGCACAGAACTCCCGGGATCACTTCGACAAGATCCATGACTGCGAACAAGAATGTCAAGGGGGAAAGACGATTGAAAACATTAATTCTTCGCCCCCAGTATACGCCCCTCGATATGTGAAAATCAACTCGCCGTTTAGATTATGGGGTGATGGTTTGCTCTATGAGGGTCCCCCGATCGTGGCCGTTTCGATCCTGCGAGAAGCGCCACGAACACACCAAGATGTTTCCATCATCGCTGGTTTCTTTCTATGTTTTTGACTCGAACATGGGTTCTCTATTTGGCGAGTTTGATGGGAGGAACACCGACACCGTTGGTGTTACGGTAGAACAGCACACCCTGGTTCTCGCCAGTGGTGCCGGCACTGGGCTCGACCCAGTGGCAGACACGGGCACTGGTCCAGAGGGCCTTGAAGAAGCCAGTCCAGCCAGTCTGGGCCTCGGTGCGGTAGTGCTTGCCCATGACCTTCTTGATGGCCTCGCTGGCCTCATCGGCGTTGTAGAAGGGGATGGTGCTGACATAGTGGTGGAGAACGTGGGTCTCGATGATGCCGTGGAAGAGGTGACGGCCAACGAAGCCGAAGTCACGATCAATAGTGGCGGCGGCACCACGGGCGAAGGTCCAGGACTCGGGCTGGTAGTGAGGCAGAGTGGGGTCGGTGTGCTGGAGGTAAGTGATGGCCACTGTAACGATTTGATATTAGTAAACAGTCTCGTGGGGGCCAGAAGAGGGAAAACGCAAGGAACTTACCGAGCCAGTGGTTCACCCAGAGGTAAGGGATACCATACCACACCGCCAGGTTGAGCCAGCCGAAGTTGGTGCCGATATAGTACAGGACGCTGAGGGTGATGGCGAGACCCACGTCGCTCAGAAGGATCAACTTGGCATCCTTGGCCTCATAGAGGGGGCTGGAGGGGTTGAAATGGTTGACCCCACCGAAGGAGCCATTGGCCTTGCCCTTACCGCGACCTTCGGGCTGGCGGGCGTGGTTGTTGTGGCCAGTGACGTTGGTCAGGAGGTACAAGGGCCATCCGAACAGCTGCTGGAGGATGAGATGAGTGATACTCGCGATGGGAGTTTCCTCAATCAGCTCGTTCAACTCATGAATGGTCTTGCCGATGCGAGAGGCATAGATGTCACGGGTCTTGGGAACGAACACCATGTCACGGGCAATGTTACCAGTGGCCTTGTGGTGCTTGCCATGAGAGATCTTCCAGGAGAAATAAGGCACCAGAAGAGCGGAGTGGCAGATCCAGCCGACAGTATCGTTGAGAACCTTGGAGGGAGAAAAGGCCTGGTGACCACACTCGTGAGCCAGCACCCAGAGACCGGTGCCGATCAAGCCCTGCACGACGGTGTACAGAGCCCACAGGACCACCCGAGCGGGCATGGAGGGGACAGTCTCGGGAGTGACATAGTTGTGGAAGGCATAGAAGATGGAGCCCAGCAGGACGATATCGCGGAAGACATAGTACAAGCTGGTGGAGGCACGACGCTCGAAGCAGTGGGCGGGAATAGCATCGCGAATCTGCTTGATGGTGAAGTCGGGGATCTTGAACTCGTTGCCATAGGTGTCAACCATCTTGCCAAGGTTCTCGGTATCCGAAGACATGGAGGACAACGAAGTGGAGGAAGGAGACTGGCGTGGGCTGTCGAGGGGAGAGGCCGAGACCGAGCTGGGTACGGAGGCATCCGTGGCAGGGTTGCGGTTGAGGGCAACCCGCTTGGGGACAGCAGTGGACGACATTTTTTCTTTCTAGTCTATTGAGATTGACAAAAGAGAGAGAGAAAGAGAGAGAGATCTCCGTCTGAAGAGAAGGGGGGAACAAGTGTCAGTCAAGAGTCTACTTTCAACCAATGAAGTATAGGTGCAGAAGAGTTCGAATCAAGTTGGCGACAGAAGTAGAAAAAGGAGAGAGGGAGAAGAATTGGGGTGCGGGGAAGGGATGAAGGAGAGATCAGTTCATGAGGAAACATACCAATTGATCAACCGAGGAGGGTAACACGATCTCTCAGTGAAGGGACGATCTTCCAAGGACAAAGAGAGAAGGGACGAGAGGGTTGAGGTGATGAAGAAGGAGAGAAGAAGAAGAGGACGAAGAAAAGACGGGAGAGAAAAGAAGAAGTCGGAATCAAATGTCGTCGGCCAACCGGAGGTGAGGGAAAAAAATCCTGATGAGAGATAAAAAAAAAAAAAGAAAAATAAATCAAATAAAGGGAATTAAAAAAAAAGAAAAATTTAACACAAACAAATAAAATCGAATAAAAATCTAGCAGAAGAAAAAAGAAAAAGAAAATAAGGTGGGATAATAATACTAGTAAACCCCCAATGCTTAAAGGGTGGAAACGGGAAGTTCGTTTCTTTTCAAAAGTTTCTGGTAATAAAACTGATCTACAGTAAAGAATTCTCTCCTACATTAGGTTAGGTACATACTACCTGAACATTTGGTTGGGGAAATTCCCGCAATACTCTTATTATTCTGGTAAGAACATGTTTTTTTTTTTTTTTTTGCCTCTATTCTCCAGAGTTTCTTTGCCTCTCCGATAATCGATCTCTGTTTCACAAAGTTGAAAAATACCAGGGACCAGCTTTGCAACTCCATAGGAGCCAATAAGCTTGGCGCCATCGCCCCACGATGGCCACTGGCGACGCCTCTTGGCTCCTCAACATCTCGACAACTCATGGATGATCCATGGCTCTGGCCGAGGTGTCATATGCTTTCTATGTAGTAGTTTCCCCAGTTGTTGCCATCAATTTTTGATAATAATAATAATAATAATAATAATAATACTAATACTAATAATGAGAAATCTCTCTGATGTTGATACACCGAGTCACCTAGTTAAAAAACAAAAGGAAAAAAAAA
>VCAU01000103.1:0-120415 GCA_015844325.1 Aspergillus nanangensis | reverse complement strand
GAGAGAGAAGAAGAAAAGAAAAAAAAAAAAAAAAAAACAACAACAACAACAACGAAGACTTTTAGCACAACTTGCGCCCCTCTAAAGACTCACCCACCCTTAATACAAGATCATCATCTCCATATTGGCCTATAACCTGAATACCTGCCAAACTTGCATCCTCTGTACTATCACCCACAGTTACAGGGACTGACATGGCTGGTAGACCAGCCAAACTAGCGGGAACAGTGAAAACGTCATTTGTGTATGCCTCTAGAGGCGATGACATGGCATCGGGACCGGTAATCTCAGAGATCCGTGGCGGAGACGAGGGAGCCGTAGGGCACACGAGGACATCGACACCCGCCTGGTTGGTAGTGCCGCCGAGATCGGCATTAAGTGGGTGCATCGCTTTGAAGATCGCGTTGAAGTCCTGCTGGATTAAACGCCGGATGCGCTGAGCCTGCAGAAAATAGTTGTCCATGGAACCTGCACTGAGGCTAAATGCGCCGAGCAGGATACGTCGCTTGACCTCGGCACCAAACCCCTGCGCTCTTGTTTCGGCGTATAGATAGTCATCTGGGTTCCCCCCACTATCAGCAGCCTCCGAGCGGGTTCCGTACCGTACACCGTCATATTTAGCCAAGTTCGACGAAGCCTCCGCCGGAGCTAGGATGTAGTATGCCGACAGGGCTAATTTGGTGGCTGGCAATGAGACCGGGCGGATGATATGCCCCTGCTGTCGCATATATTTCAACGAACGGGACCAGGCAAGCCGAACTGAGGGCGTCAGCTCGGATATATTATATTCCAAAGGAACGCCGATGGTAAGGGGAGTCGAGGTCGAGCGTGAATTGAGAGAAGTCGATTCGAGGTTGGAGAGTAATCGAGAGCGCGAGGAGGGACGCAGACTAGTCGGGTCATGTGGATCATACTGGTTTAAGATACCTATCGTTAAAGTCGCCGATTAGGAGCTGATTGTCAGACAGAGAGATCGAGCACATACCGAAGATGTCACGAACGTCAGACGTCTGACGACCCAAGATACCCACGGTATCAAGAGAGTTGGCATAGGCAACCACCCCCCACCGGGAGATCAACCCGTACGACGGCTTGAAGCCAACAATGCCTGTGTACGCGGCCGGAAGTCGCACCGAACCGCCGGTGTCAGTCCCTAAGGCTCTGTATGGGATAAGTATGAATTAGTCAACTGTAGTGAGCGCAGGGAGACCCGGGGGTGGGTGAGGGGCCTGGACAACTTACGCATAGCATTGGTCTGTGGCGACGGCGACGGCGCTGCCACCTGAGCTACCTCCAGCCGATAGAGGCGTCTGCGATGTGAGGTCGCGATGTGGACTTTGGACAGGGCCAAACCGCGAATTTACGGAATGAGAGCCCATCCCAAACTCATCCAGGTTGGTTTTCCCCGCAACGATGGCCCCTGCATCCTCCAACTGCTGGATCACTGTCGCGTTGAAGGGACTGGAAAATCGCTCCAGAATGCCAGAAGCGCAAGTTGTCGGAAGGTCGCGCGTGCATATGTTGTCCTTGATTGAGATGAGTCGGCCGTCGACCTTGGATTTGGGATTGCCTGATCATGGGAAACAATGGTCAGCCTTTATTGTATTGTATTTGACTTGACGTTGACTTTGTCGGTGGGAAGTAATAAGTACCCATTTCCCGCCGATGATCCGCCTGTTTCACCGAATGGGCGGAGGGCTGTAAGGTTGTGATGAAGGCATTGAGCGCGGCATGTGTTTTCTGATTTGCGAGACACCGCTCAGCTTCGCGCAGAAGCGACATTGAGTGGGGGAGGAAGAAGGATGGGGGAGGAGGAATTTTTAGATCGAATCTGAGGAAGAAGTCGGCGTTTTCCCGTCGGGCCGACGAGGGAGATCCGACGTCATCCACCATCACGAATTATTTCATTCATTCCTCCCTCCTTTCTTACACCCGTGCCCTTTCCCCTCAGTATATTTCCTGTCAGTCTGAAACCCCCTATCGAGTCATGTTTACTCGCGCCGTAACTCGTTCTGCAATTGCGACTGGCCGTGGAAATGCGTCTCTCTTCCTGAGAGCCCGCGGAGTTGCGTCGCCTTTGGCCTCGGCTGGTCGTCGATGCATTTCTGTCTATGGCTACACTCAATCCAAGGCGCTGATTTACTCTCGCTACGGTGAACCCAAGGATGTGCTACAGTATGTGTCTCGTCTCTCCAAATATAGGAAACAAAGTCCAAAATCCTAATTGATCTCTCGTAGGCTTCACAACCATTCCATCTCTCCACCCAATGGATCGCAGGTTATCCTTCGTCTTCTCGCTGCACCACTGAATCCTGCCGATGTGAATCAGATCCAAGGCGTTTACCCTAGCAAACCACCTTTCGAGACTACGCTTGGCACTCAGGAGCCGTCGGCCGTTGCCGGGAATGAAGGAGCCTTCGAGGTGGTCGCAACCGGCTCGGGCGTCAAGAACTTGAGCAAGGGGGACTGGGTGATCATGAAACGAACTGGTCAGGGCACCTGGCGCACCCATGCCCAATTGGACGAGTCGCAGGCGATTAAGATTGAGAACAAGGACGGATTGACACCTCTGCAAATCAGCACAGTCAGTGTCAACCCGGTGACTGCGTACCGGATGATCAAGGACTTTTGTGAATGGGACTGGATGCGCTCTGGCGAGGAATGGCTCATTCAGAACGGAGCAAATAGCGGCGTCGGACGTGCGGCCATTCAACTCGCTCGAGAGTGGGGAATCAAGACGCTCAACGTTGTGCGGGAGAGGAAGACGCCTGAAGAGACCGAGGCGTTGAAGAAAGAGATGTTTGACCTCGGCGCCACCGCTGTAGTCACTGAAAGCGAGTTGGTCTCCGGCGAGTTTAGGAACACCGTGAAAGAACTTACTCGCCAAGGAAAAGAACCTATCCGTCTAGCTCTGAACTGTGTTGGTGGCAAGAGTGCCACCGCTCTCGCGAAGACCCTCGCTCCCGGCTCGCACATGGTGACATATGGTGCCATGTCGAAACAACCGGTAGCTTTGCCCTCGGGACTCCTGATCTTCAAGGACCTCGTGTTTGACGGCTTTTGGGTCAGCAGGTGGGGAGACAAGAACTCCCAACTAAAAGCCAATACTATCAACGATATCTTGGAGTTGACCCGGGCGGGTAAGTTTAAGGACATCCCTGTGGAGGAAATCAAATGGAACTGGGAGACGGAGGGTTCCGTGCTTGCAAATGGAGTACAGGAGACCCTTAGCGGGTTCCGCAGTGGAAAAGGCCTGCTCAAGTACGAAGGCAGTGATTAAAAGCCTTGCTCTGTCTACATGTATTATACATATTGTTCGGTCTAAAGATAGTGGAAATTGAGTATCAACGGAGGTTTACAAATATGCCCTCAGAAGGAATTAACTGAAGGCCGGCTTGGACCACGTGTCTCTCCCCCTCTCTTATATACACACATATAGAGACGCCCAAACATTCCAAACATGCAACTATGATGTTTCATGGTCACACGTCCAGTTCTCTTTAATCCAGTCTTGGATAAGACCCGTGAAGCTCGTGGATGGCATGTACACATCGGCGTCCCGCGTGAAGTCAACATTTAGACCGGCGTACTTGGCAGCCAGGGCTACATAGGATTCTATAAAGTCAATGTAGACCAGATCCACACTTGCCGGGTTCGTGACAGCGTCTGTAGATACTAGAGACTGGATGCAGTTCGGCACACGATAGAACGAAATTGGCTTGTGAACAGTGTCGTCGCCATCCGTGCCTGCATCGTCGATAGTGGTATAGCCAGGAATAAGATCATCTGTAAATTGACTGCTACTCAGCAATGGGGCCTGATCTGCAGGAAAGGCGGTATTGACCCCACTGTCCGCGATCAGGTCATGAGGATATGCTGACTGCTCTGGAGGCGTTAACATCCCCACAGGGCCTGCTGGGGAATGTAAGTCTGTAAGAATCTGCGGTTGCTTGTTTAATACTTCGACGACAAGTTTTGCCTTTTCGTATGGTATATCTTTTATATAACGAAACCCACTTGTGAACGGGGAAACAATGTATGTTGTATCTCTGGTGAAAGGGCCTTTGAAAATATCAAATCGGATGGCCCCGGTATTGACTATGACAAGGGCTGGTTTTCCAACACGTGAGTCATCTCGCAATGACTGCGGAAGTACTTGCTTCTCCAGCCAAGAGTAGACACTCTCATCGCTTGTATACCTCACGCGCGACATCCACAGGTCCCGAGGAGCACAGCCATAGATCTCATCTAGCTGGAGAGCGTTCCTTGATTGGTGAATGAGGCGCGAGACTTTCTGCCCGTGATCGGTGTGAAATGTCTCCTCATCAAGTCCAGTATGGTGGTAGAATGAGAGTAGGTTGTTGTCGATATACATACGATGAAAGTTAGGAGTTGTCAAGGCGGGTTTGATGCGTTGGTGGCTCGTCGAGAGGCCATCGATAGACATGAAACCGATAGTTTCCATAAAACGGCCACTAGCTAGTCCGTATGCCTTGGAATCATAGCGAGCAAAATCTCGAATGTGGTAATGGCCTCCAAAAAATTGGATTGGCGTATCCCAGCGAGTGGATCGGATTTCCTTGAAGATGGCATTGTACTCCTTTGAATGAACGGGGACATGCCCGATGACCAGAAAGAGGTCGACGTCCTTGTCACGGATCGCTTCTTGAAACCAGTCTTCCTTGATGGTATCTTCCACAGGTCGGACGATGGTATTGTTAGCGTTTTTTGTGAAGTCAAACAGAAACCCGAAAGCTACGATTCGAATGCCCTGATTCTTGGTGGTGAACTTCTTGTACCTTGGGGCCAGTGGAACGGGTTCCTGGGTCGTGGGGTGGATGATGTCAATGTTCGACGCCAGATAGTTCCCACGAAAGTTTGGCACCGTGGTGAAGAACTCGGCTTGGGAGGTATTCTCCTTGTACAGCTCATGGTTCCCCGATGACAGTAGATCAATATGCTGATGTCGAAGAACGTCGGAAATGTACACTCCCTTGGGTTCGGACGAGTCGTAGAGGCCATTCCCTTCGACACGATCACCGGTATCTATGACCAGGAGATCAGCGCCTTGGGTGTCCGCCTTCTCGCGCATGCGCGAGGCGAAGGAGACATAGTCCCCCCAGTCTGCAGCATATGAGGGTCTAGAAGGAAGAGTTCAGAACATCAGCATCGAACCGGGACCGGTTCTGATTAGCATTGTATTATGCATACTCTTGGAGATGACCGGCCAACCAGCCATGGGTATCAGTGGTGTGGAGGAAGTTGAGCTGTCCCCATGTTACGTTCCGCAAGGGAGCGGGGAGAGGAGCTGGGGCGGAAGGTTGACGGGCGAAAGAGGTTAGAGAGAAGGTGAAGAGTAGAGTAACGAAGAAAGAGAAGAAGAAGAATGACATATGGACTGGGATGAGAGAAGATGAGGTTGAAGCAAGTAAGTAAGTAAGTAAGTGACGGACTCGCCCGGCCAAACAGTCGGACGGAAGCAGCCGCCGGTGAGGTGCTGACTCAGCCAACGCTCCCAACAGGCTCCGCCCGGCGCTCACCAAAAATGATTTTACTCCGGCTTCCGATCCCGAATCGCATCTGTTTTTCTTGTCTACGACCAACGAAACTCCATCGGATTCAATTTCACCTCAATTCATTTCTTCTTTCTCTCTTTTACCTCTCCCTCTTTACTTCCACCCTCCCCAATAAATACCTAATCACTCTCCCCCCTTCCAGCCCCGCCATGGCTGCTCCCCGACTTTTCCGCCCGGCATCTCGCCTGCTTTCCTCTCGTCTCACCTCTGCTACTCGTCCGGCTTTCTCCAAAACCGCCTGCGCCCCTTCTCTGCTGCGTTTCCGCGGTTATGCAACCGCTGGCGGTGCGAAGGAGGTCACCGTCCGTGATGCATTGAACGAGGCTCTCGCAGAGGAGCTCGAGAGTAACCAGAAGACATTCATCCTGGGAGAGGAGGTCGCACAGTACAACGGAGCGTATGTTGACCCACCAGATTCTATCCTCTATATACAATTATCGGAAATACCGGTCTAATTACTCGTGACTCTACAGATACAAGGTCACAAGGGGCCTCCTGGATCGCTTCGGTCCCAAGCGGGTTATTGATACCCCGATTACAGAGGCCGGTTTCTGCGGTTTGGCTGTTGGCGCCGCCCTTGCCGGCTTGCACCCCGTTGTACGAAGCCCTTATCGCAACCAACCCACTTTTTTCTCTTTTTTTATTTACTTCTTGACTATCAAGTCGCTAACATGTCATTGCTTTTCCCGACTAGTGCGAATTCATGACCTTCAACTTCGCCATGCAAGCCATTGACCAGATTATCAACTCCGCCGCGAAGACCCACTACATGTCCGGAGGTATCCAACCCTGCAACATCACTTTCCGTGGACCCAACGGTTTCGCCGCCGGTGTTGCCGCCCAGCACTCCCAAGATTACTCCGCCTGGTATGGTAGCATTCCCGGATTGAAGGTGGTTGCTCCCTGGAGCTCGGAGGACGCCAAGGGTCTCTTGAAGGCCGCCATCCGCGACCCCAACCCCGTTGTCGTGTTGGAGAATGAGTACGTGAAATTGAAACGGCCACAGTGCTCCCCTATAATGCTCCGTGTGTTTCAACTAACCCAATGGATAGGCTTATGTATGGTCAGGCCTTCCCCATGAGCGAGGCTGCTCAGAAGGACGACTTCGTCCTCCCCATCGGCAAGGCTAAGATTGAGCGCCCTGGAAAGGATCTCACCATCGTCTCTCTTTCTCGTTGCGTTGGTCTGTCCCTCAATGCCGCTGCCGAGCTGAAGCAGAAGTATGGTGTGGATGCTGAAGTGATCAACCTCCGCTCCGTGAAGCCCCTTGATGTGGAAACCATCATCCAGTCGCTCAAGAAGACCGGCCGCCTTATGTGTGTCGAGTCTGGCTATCCCATGTTCGGTGTGTCGTCTGAGATCATGGCCCTGTCCATGGAGTACGGCTTCGACTACCTTACTGCCCCCGCTGTCCGTGTCACCGGCGCGGAGGTTCCTACTCCTTACGCTCTCGGCCTCGAGCAGATGAGCTTCCCCCAGGAAGATACCATTGTTGGCCAGGCTACCAAGCTCCTGCGTCTGTAAATGGCGTTTGTTTGTAAACCATGAATAGTTGGAGTCCCAAGGAAACTGAATGATAAAGCCATATGTATCTACTACTTTTTACCCCAAACGCGGCCTGTTTACCGATTTCCATGCATTTTCCTTAATTTTTTTTCTCCGAATCTTTGTTTCCTTTTTAACCTCATCCGTTGATATTTATCTTATCTTATCTTTTATATTTTTTTTTTGGAATTTGTATGACTACATTAAAGAATACATCTCATGTTCATTTTCTAGCATCGTCAACGTCGCCTCAATCCTAGTTCTTCAGAACTCAATATATACAATCACAGTAAAAGAATGCAGCCCCGACCCAGTACGCCTCAAATTCAGATCCCGATTTATAACGCCAACCTTTGCGAACGCTAGAACTTGATTAACGGAGACGATTCGCAGGAAAAACATTGGATATTGATATCACACAACAGGAGGATCCGCTCTAGCTTTCATGGCGCCCACACAAGTCGGAAAGCAATCTGTTGGGTTTCGAGGATCATAGTAGCCACCGGTCCCATACTCATCCTCGGTGTCACTTTCCATTAGATCATCTCTCACATTCGTGGCCCTGGGAGAGTTTCTGAGAGCATCGGTTGATTCATCAATAGACGCAGAATTACCCTCATCGTCACCGTCGTCATCGCCAAGAACATTTTTCTTGGTAGGTGCCGTGGGAGCAATGGGTCCCTTGACTGTCGTAAATGAGCTTTTAAAGCCTCCCTTCTTGAATCCCCCTCCTGCGCCACCACTAGCCGCTCCTGTCGTTGCAGGTCCCGTCGGTATGCCGCTCCTATTCGTGTCTATCACCCTCAACCCGGCGTCCGCATCGGCTTTCTTCTCCGCTCGTCGGGCTTTCTCGGCAGCATTAGGGTCGCGCGACAGCTGTTTGAGGTCTTGAAGGCGTTTTCGGTGTTGATGATCATACGAGGAGATGTGCGCTTCATATTCGGGGTGACGAGAGTAAGATTTGTTGCACAGGCTGCAGGTGAAAGAGCTCAGGGCCGACCGCGCTGATTCCGTCTGCATTCAAACTTGGGGTCAGGAATTTTATATACAAGGGACACGTCGACAATAGATTAGAAAATCATACCTTAGGTGCTGGATTGGTGAACCCTCGCT
Organism: Aspergillus nanangensis; assembly: GCA_015844325.1. Classification (NCBI taxonomy): domain Eukaryota; kingdom Fungi; phylum Ascomycota; class Eurotiomycetes; order Eurotiales; family Aspergillaceae; genus Aspergillus; species Aspergillus nanangensis. Next base: position 112,181 of record VCAU01000103.1, on the reverse strand, counting down.
AGATCCGGTGAAAATGCAAGGGTCAATTCGGGAAGCCTAGAGGGGTGATGTTTATTGTTGAAGATGACGTACCGGTGCCATTTCTATCGATTATATGGCGGGGGAATGAATATTTGGATTGCGATTGGAAAGCTTCCAGCCTGAGTCCAGAAGAATACGGGGGATCGAAGTGTTGAGCTGGCTCTGGACAATCAAGTGGACTATAACTGGGCTCTGGTATATCAGGAGAGTGCTTCTATCTGGGCACCTAACCTAAAGTAGGGTCAAGAATGATGTGATGCATGAGAATGTTCAGAGAGTCCAGAGAGAGTCTAGTAGAAAAGCGGCGCATGTTCGGACTTCATTCTGCCGCCACAATCCTACCGCCTTAGTTGCCGCTTTCCAGACAATGAAGACGAAGACGGCCAAATAGAAAGAAGGACTGAATTTTGTTGGGTAAATCTTCTAGGTACTTAAACCCATCGTTTATTCCTATTTCCTCACTGACCAGTCCACTACTATTTAGTTGTTAGATTACTACAGAACTGAAATCGTGGGCTTGGAAGGGCCAATCATAGTTGCCGCATTAACTTCCAAGTTTTCTACTTCCTTCAAGCGAACCTACCAAGTTACCTTGCGAAGGTACGAGATCGCACGCCATCCCCCCCCGAATCGCCCATACTATGACAGTATGATTATATGATTCCCATTGATTCCCATTCTCTCTTTCCATCTCGAACATCATGGTGTCTCCCAGAGACACGGATACGCAAAGGCCGGAGGATATCGAGACACGCTCCATAATTTCCATGGAAGAGTTGGATCCTTCTCCGGTCCAGGATGAATTCCCAGACATCGAAACTGGCAAATGTCCTCCCAAATCTCATGACCCTCCCTCAGCGACGCCGCGGGCTGCATCTCCCAGCCGTGGTTTTTTCACCCTCAACCTAGGCCTTCGCGGCCATAATTGGGACTCTTGGTGTATGTGTAGATCAAACCCTTCCATGATGAGGATATATCAATGGGACTGATTTCTATTTCTCCTCATCTCGTCTTTAGTGTCCAGGCTCCAGAAATATTCGACGTACCCGCCCACGTTATTCGTTGTGCTACATTTCGCAAACACAAGTCTGATTCCTCTGGCCACTGGATCCGTTGCAGAGAGCGAGAACTACCTCCTTCTTACCCGGCCCATCTATCAGTCGCCACCCCTGGAACATGTGATTCTCACTGTCCCCATTTTGATCCACATCGTATCTGGCATTGCACTCCGAAATATTCGATCCTCCCGGCGTGCACGACTTTACGGCGCGGAAACCCGGTCTCAACGGTCCTCCCTAACATTTTGGCCTCGAATGAGCCTGCAAGCTCGATTAGGGTATATCTTTGGCCCGCTACTTGGAGCCCATATTCTCGTCAACCGAGTCACTCCATTGATTGTTGATGGCGGTAGTTCGGGGGTTGGTCTTGGCTACATCGCGCACGGATTCGCCCGAAATCCAGTTCTTTGGAATCTCTACTACGTGGTTTTCGTAGCCGTCGGGGTATGGCATATTATCGGGGGATGGGCCGCCTGGATGGGATGGAGAGTCACTACAGCCCGCCAAGAACATCGAAACAAGAAAGGTTCTTTGGAGGGCTATCTAGGATACCCAGAAAGTGAGCAGAAGGCTAAGAAGCAACGAAAAATGTGGTGGGTGGTCAATGGGATGGTCGCTGTGGGAGCATCGATATGGCTCGCTGGCGCTCTTGGCATCATTGGGCGTGCAGGACAAGGGACGGGCTGGGAGGCCAACGGTTGGAATGAGATTTACAGCCAGGTGCCTGCCATTGGAAGCTGGCTGTAAGCGATGTATATGCAACGATAATATGATGTATAGTAATTAGTAGAAGTTATATATAATAATAGTTAATGAAGGTGGTGGTGATTGTATATTATTGTACCTATATTGTTGTATATTGTTGGTTAATTTAGCCTGTTCGGGGGTCCGGGTCCGTGCACCTTTTTTTTTTTTTTTTTTGGAACTTTCTTCTCATTCAAACAACTTCCCCCGCGCTCACATCTCCTCGCAAATAAACAATCATCACATCTAATCGCAAGATTCGCTTTGACTTAGTTCATGCGCATCAGTCTTGGGGTATTTCAGCCTGCCCGACAACTTTCCTCCATCCTCAGAGCCGCCCGAACGCCGGTACTGCTTGGTTCCAACCGTTACCCCCCGCGCCATCAACTCCAACCACCGTCCCTACGTTGTTGGTATTCGTCAATACCCGTAGCCATGGAGGAGGCAGAATCCATCCAAGTGTCGGAGAAACTGGTCCAGTTTCAAGGCAAGGAGTACAGGGCGATCAAAGAAGGGCGCGCATACATCTTGAACCCACCCGCAGAAGCTGCTGCTTCAGAGGCGACCAAAAAGGATCTCAAAGTTGACGATGTCAGCCAGTCTGTGTTCTATAACCCCATCCAACAATTCAACCGCGATCTGAGTGTCCTGGCGATTCGAGCCCACGGGGCGCACGTGCAGGCTTTAAGACAGCAGACCGCCGAAAAGAAGAAGAACGGGTTAGCAAAGGGCAAGAAGCGGAAGAGGGATGATCAGGACGAAACAAAGCAAGATCCAAAGGGCCAAGGCGAAGAGGGCGTATCTCAACCTGCAGACCAGCTCGCGTCGGATCAGACGCCCGGTACATCGCCAACGTTCGCGATTCTAGACGCTCTATCTGCCACTGGTCTGCGCGCGCTCCGGTATGCCTCCGAGGTTCCATTTGCAACTTGTGTCGTTGCCAACGATCTTTCCGCCTCTGCCATCCAATCAATGAAAATGAACATCGAGTATAACGAGCTCGGAAAGCTCATTCAACCCAATAATGGCGATGCTCGAGCTTATATGTACAGCCTTCCCGCCCCACTAACCTCCCATGGTGGCTCCCTGCACACTGGCAAGTTTGATGTCATTGATCTCGATCCTTACGGCTCCGCGGGGCCCTTCATGGATGCCACGGTACAAGCTGCCAAGGATGGGGGTATGCTGTGTGTAACGTGCACCGATGCTGGGGTCTGGGCGTCGAACGGATATCCCGAAAAGGCTTTCGCCTTGTACGGTGGAGTGCCCATCAAAGGCTCCCATTCTCATGAGGGAGGGCTCCGTTTGATTCTCAACGGCCTGGCAGTATCTGCCGCCAAGTATGGTCTTGCAATCGAGCCTTTACTATCTCTGTCTATCGACTTCTACGCCCGAGTGTTCGTCCGTATTCATCGGTCCCCGGCAGAGGTCAAATTTCTTTCCAGCAAAACCATGATGGTCTATAACTGTGATGCTGGCTGTGGCGCATGGAAGGTCCAGCCTTTAACGCAATTGAAGTCGAAACTTAACAAAAATGGAAAGCCTTTCTACCATCATGGATTCGCTCAAGGCCCTCTTGCAGACCATCTTTGCTCTCAATGCAATATCAAGACGCATTTAGCAGGTCCGATGTGGGGCGGCCCTCTTCATAACCCTGATTTTATCCAAAAAATCCTTGACATGCTCCCTGGAGAAGACCGCGAGACGTACCGCACCCTCGACAGGATTGAAGGCATGCTGACCACAGCCCTCGAAGAAGACTTGAGTATCGGCGATCCTTTGGGAAGCGAGACTCCAGAGCCCATGAGTACGGACAACAACCAAGATTCCAACGAAGAGCAACAACAATACAACGCCATCATTCCTCGCCTTGACCCTGCCATTCGGGAGACCCATCCGTTTTACTTCACCCTGAGTAGCCTTTCGAAAGTCCTGCACACGTCCACCCTCCCATTCGATGCATTCCGCGGAGCCCTTCGCCACCTGGGCTATCGGGCCACACGTAGTCACGCCAAACCCAATACAGTGCGCACCGACGCCCCGTGGGAGGTGATTTGGGAAGTCATGCGCGAATGGGTGCGACAGAAATCCCCCATCAAAGAAGGCAGTCTCAAACCTGGGACGGCCGGGGCCACCATCATGGCGAAAGCTTGCGAGGCGGCTCCCACGCCCGAGGCCGACGATTCTCGCTTACAGCTCCTGAAGGAAGAGATTTTGTCCGCGGTCGCCAGCGGAAACGACGTCGCGGACTTGGTGACGAAGATCGAAGCGACTTTGTACCGCTCCGGGTCTCGGCAGACGGTTGTTAACTCGGCATCTGAATCGCAACCTGGTGCTTCTCAGCCAGCTCTGCAAGATGCAAGTAAAACACAGGATAACCGCAACGGGGGGGTTGCAGCCGGTACCACTTCGAACCCTAGCAAGCTAGAGGTTGTATTCGACGAGGCCTTGGGGCGAGAGACATTTAGACGAAAGCGACTCGTCCGATATCAGCTCAATCCTCGAGCAAATTGGGGGCCTTTGAATCGAGCATCGGGGAAAAAGTGAATATGACGCCGACCATCAATGTAATTTATTTACTACCTTCTACTCTTTATATTATTATTACAAGATATATACCAAGAGAGAGAGAGAGAGAGAGAGAGACTAATTCATTCCAAGTCAATTGGTTACTGCGCTCACAACTCGTCAACAAATTTCAAACATAATAATTATCAACATAAAAGCATTCTATCTACACTTGCAAATCAAATCATAATGATACTTTCTAACCCATATCTCTCATCAAACATTAAAACTGAGCCACCGCCACTGCCACTGCCTGGGATTCGCTGTGGCTAATGCTCACACTCACTTGTTTCACCCCGGCCTGCTTGGCTGCCTCAGCGGCCTCGCCATGAAGCTGTATAAACTGTTAGTGTCATTGATAATGAACGTATCGGAAAGGAATCAACATACCTTAACCTCGGGTGCTCCTGTGGAACCGTTCACAATCTCAATATCCTTCAGGGGAGCACCAGCTCCCTTGCTGCAAACTCCCAAGGATTTAAACACAGCTTCCTTGGCACTCCACCGTCCTGCAAAAGACGACTGTGGCGATGCCGCCTTGCGACAATACTGCTGCTCCTCCGCCGTGAAGTTGCGCTCAATAAACGTCTCGTTATCGACATTGACGGCCTCGATGTTTTCCACATCCACGCCGATCTTGGAGTTTTCGGCAGCATTGGCTTGGGCGAGGGATTGCAGCACCTGCTTCGTGCTTTCAACGCCTTTGTCGCTCGCTTTCGGCGGAGCAGTGGGGAACTTGAGCTCCGAAGTCTTCTTGTCCATCGCAACACGGTAATCAGGATTAAGGAATACCTTGCTCTGCAGATCGTCCTCGTACGGGGCCTTGTTCTTGGCAACAAAGATGCTGTTGTTGATCAAGCCATTGTGGAAGAATCGGTAAGCCTTCTTTTGTCTGGCCTCAACCTTAGCCTTGTAAGTTTGGAATTGGGCGTGTTCAAGAGTGGCGAAGAGATACTTGGGGTGAACACCGATGACCTGGGCACCCTTCTGTCCGAAACCGAACGAGGTCACGGAGAACGCGTTGACGCCATCGGTTTGAATGCTACGGCTGGGATAGACAATGTAATCAAATTTCTCCATGACCTTGTCCACGTTATCGGCATTGCGGTTTCCGGGGACCAGGCCGGACTCCAGGACTTGGAGACATCCGTTGAACATCCAAGCACCAGCGGCACCCTTGGGGTGACCAGTGAGATACTTCTGGAAAATACCCAGAAGAGCGTTACCCTTCTGGCGGCCCAGGTGCTTCATTTGCTGGCAGATAACATCGGATTCGTTCTTGTCATTGGCAACGGTGGATGTTCCGTGGAAAGAGGCAACACCAATGTCGTCGACAGTGAGGCCCCAGGTAGCAAGGGCGCCGCGCAGAGGAGCGATGCGAGAGTCTTGCTTCCAGAAGTTGTTTCCAAGGCTGAACTGTGCGTCCTTCTCCTGTCGAGCAGCCTCACGCTCAACATGTTGAGCTCGTTCCTGTAGATATTCAGAGATATTGAATGACTCAGAGGCTTGGGCTTTCATTGCCTCAGCTTCCTCCTGGAGATACAACAATTCGGACTCTTGCCACTCCTTGATCTGCTTCTTTCGCAGATCCAGCTGTCGGCGGCGATACTTGATGTCCAACAAGGGGGATGGGAATTTGCCAGGGTTCTCACGCGCGGTAGTCAGAACACCTTGGCCGGGAGCGGGCACGGAGCGGCCGATCTTGTCGGTAGCGGTTGTTGTCAAGGCGATGACACCATAAATAGGTACACCCATGTCTAAAGCAAGCTGGGCGCTCATGATCAGCTGCATACCGCAGCCCTGGGACTCCATGAAGCCGGCACGAGTGGTGGTCGTAGGACGGGACATCTCCTGAGGAGTGCGGCCGTGGGCGAATTCATCCTCGGCATTGCTGGTAGCCTTCATGTTGGCGAATTCATACGATCCCTCCTCCTGGAAATCATCGAAACCACCAACAAAGCAGACACGAGCCTTCCCTTCAACAATAGTCTCATAACCAATATCAACGGATTCAACAGCAGTGGCACAGGCACCGACAGGGGTTTTGATGGGCCCTGTGGAGGACAGTAGAAGCATGTTAACCCATGCGCTCATAGTATTGATGAAGGACTCTTGCAAAATATCCTTCTGGAGCGGCTTATCCAGATAACGATCCTTGTACATTCCACGCAAGGCGTGAGTACCACCGATACCCGAACCGATGCAGTTACCGACCTCGGACAAGTGGACATATTTGTAAAATTCGTAAGGATCGGTGATACCAGCGGAAAGCATAGACTCAGCAGTACAGACAAGGACGAACAAGGTCACCGGATCCACCTGCTCGATGATATCGTCGGGAACACCATAGCGTTTGGCATCCCATCCGGTGGGAACCTGGCCGGCGACAAGGCGGTCAAACTGAAGAGCCTTGGGGATCAGAAGAGTAGCCCCCTTTCTGAGACGAACGGTGTATTCTCCTGATTCCGGCAGCTCGAAAATCTCGACCTTCTCGCCATGCTCACGCTTGAACTCCTCGGCGGTTTCCTTGGAAGATTCAAACGGTTCGAGATCCTCCTCGATTACAATCTCCTGAAGCAGCTGCTTCTTTTTCGGATCGTAGCCCTTGAAAAGTTCGGGTTCGATGAGTCGAATGCCGGAGTGCTCGAGGATATGTTTTTCGTATTTCGCCTTAATGTCCTTATCATCAACAGGCTCTCCAGACTTCGAATCCACCCAGCCTGAATACGCCTTTCCTTTCAAAGGACCGTTGTGGTGTTTGATGAGACCCATGATCCACGACATCTCGACGCAGCCCTCAAGCGAGAACTTGCCGTAGGCCTCCATTTCCCATCGAGTTCGTGAGTTACCCCACGGCCCAACTTCTGCGAAACCAGTGACGACGACAACTTTGTCGAGGTTGACCATTCCCTTCAGATTTGCGTTGAGAGGCTTAATATCCTCCTCCCAGTTTGGCAAGTTGGGGAACTCAAATTTAATATTGGCACGAGGCTCGGCGACCACACGCTTATAGAGCACTTCACTCTCTTCCCCATTGACAACCTTGTTCTCCAAAGCAGTCTCCTTGATGACAGCCTGACGAACATCACTGGATTCCATGATATCTGTACGGAGCTTTGTCATGAGGCCCTTCAGATCAGGGATGAACTGGAGGCCTCCATTGAGGTCAGCGAAGACGGGATCAAGTTGGCATAAGTTGACAATAGGAGGAGACATCAGGCCGAGGAGGTTGAGAGCCATCTCTTGTTGGGAGAAAGTACGGACACCGAGTTTCTCCACCCCTTCGGCAACCATGTTGTTGCCGCTCATCAGGCCCGTTCCGCGAGTCCAGCCAATTACCGCACCACAGATGGTAAGGTAGTTGCTCCAGCTCTCGGAGTACCAACGGTTGAAGAGGGTCTCCAGGGCGAGCTTAGACTCGGAATAGAGACCATCATTTCCAAATGTGCCGTGGTTAGGGGACAAGGGAAGGATGACTTGTGCGGGTCGGGTCTCGAAGCCATTGCTCTGTTTCTGGCTCTTGATGCATCCCAGAAGTCGCAGCAGGTTGGTGAGCATGATACGATGCGCGAGCTCAGACTTGGAATCGATGGAATCGATCTCGCGGCCATTCTCGGGAATGGCAGCAAACGGCACAACGAAGTCGAGATCCCAGCCGAGACCCTTCTTAGTGTCATAGATGTAGTCGACTAGAGCCTCCACGTCCTGCTTGCTACCCTGGTTGAAGGGGACAACAACGAGTTGGGAGCCGCGGCTACCATAACGAGCATACATAGCCTGGTAGTACTCGGTCACTTCGCGCGAATATCTGCTTGTGGTAACGACAACCTTCGCACCACCGCTAACCAAACCCTGCAGCACCTCGGCTCCAATAGAGCCCGCACCAGCTCCGGTCATCAAAACGTTCTTTCCCTGGAACGTCTGACCGCAACGTGCGACTGACTCCATCACGTCAAGGTAGACGCCTGTGAGCTTCTTGTTGTATTCCCAACCATGCTCGGCCTTCTTCTTGAGATGCAGGAAAGGGATTGTTTCGATCTTGCCCACTCGCGGAGTGCCGTTGCGTTTGGCGCCGTTGCGGCCAGGCTTTTTGCCGTTGCCGTTTTCTTGGGGCATGATTTGGTTCTCGTTCATGCTCAGGGCGCGGATGACCTCCTTGTAGAGCGCATTGAATTGCAACTGCGAAGACTTCGACAGACGGTGTTGTCGTCGAATCATCTTGTAGACGCTCCGAAGATCATTCTGCACCTTGGTACGGTTACTATACTCGGAGATGGGTCCGCCTTCCGCCATCTGCTTGACATAGTGCTCTAGCTTGCGCGCACTAGCCCGCGGTACCTCCTCATAACTGATATTTCCCCGACCATCGATGGTCGTCTGAGGGCCGGTGGGGATGGCAACATCCTTGTAGACGGGAGCAACATCAAGCGTATCCCGGCAGTTCTCAATGAGCTGCTGACCCAGTTCCTTAGCAAGTTGGTAGGTTTCGCCACGCTCAGTGGGGCAGTTATCGATATGATACTGCATGAACTCAAGGAGGAGGGGGTTGGAGCGGTTCATAATGCGAATACATCGGCTCACAATCTCGCGATCAACAACTTGGAGTCGGCCAAAGATAATGTCATAGTACATGCTCAATGCATCCTGGCGGGCCCAATTCCAAGAGGAGTCATACACACGAGCTTTAAGCGAGTCAAAGGCCGGCTCAATGCCGGACGCGTAGAAATCGCCATGCTCAGCCTGCCAGAGATCGAGCTGTGACTGTAGAGTCTTCTGGGTCTCCTGCGACGTGATGAAAGCCTTTTGACCGGCACGAAGATCCATCTTCAAATACCTGGCAATGAGCTCAAGCTGCTGCTTGAACAAGGCTCGCTGGTCCTTAGTCAGGGCGTCGAGCGCGGCAGGGTCCATGAGCATGCCTCCCGAACCCGCGCCACTGTCTCCTCCAGCGGTAGGAGCAGACAGGTTGATTCCTGCACTCGCGGCATACTTGTTCGTAACGTCATCCAGATATGCCTTTGCATCCGCCTCGGAGCCAATTCGAGATGGTGGCTCCATGGTTAATGCAAGAAGCAGTACACCATCTTGCCTTCCTGATTGGAGACCCCATCGCGTCTCCAGGTATTTCCGTACAGCCGTGATATTGAAACCACCGGGCATCTTGGAAGACACCAGGCGCGCGATGAGAGAAGATGATTGCTTGCCCAATTGGCCGTTGAAGGTGGCTTGCATGGCGGCACCCAATTCATCAAGAGGGGTGTCCTCAGGTTTCTCTGGGGTCGAACCGAATTCCTTGCCCAAGTCTCCAAGAATCTCATTCTGCAATGTGGATTTACCTAAAGACCGAAAGATGTTAGCATGATCAATTCCATTTGAATCGGCTTTCCAATGGCGTGACAATGCCTACCTCCAACCAAATCCTTAATGGCTTTACTTAAGGGTACATCTGATAGTCCCTTCTTGAGTTTCTGTGCGACCAGTGTCCGAACTATGTCCACTGCGGTTACTGGAACATCATCCACCGCAGCTGCTGGACCAGCACTTGGAGGAGGAGCGGCGGCGGCGGTGGGAGTGGCGGGAGCCGCAGCCGGAGCAGACGTGCTGTCGGCAAGCACAGCGGTCGGCTCGGGTTCTTCTTCAACGGGATCAACGTCATAGTAAATTTCTTTCGCATCCTTGTTATAGCAAAGTATTTGACGTTGTACGGAGGTTGCGGCATCATATGATTCGTATTTAGAAGCGAGTGTTCGCCTTGCCATTCCACCTAGGGTATCTGCGGGACCGATTTCCACAATTCGTTCGGTGCGCTTCTCGGCGAGAATAACATCTTGTGTTTCGATCCATCTCACGGGCGAGGCAAACTGGTAAGCCAGAAGCTCGACCAACAAAGTGTGGGCGAGCTCCTGTTCGACTTCGGGGCGCATTTTCAGAGCGTTGTGAGTTATATCAACGGTAGGGAAGAGTTAAGGATCACGGAGCAACCAGATACTAGTGTTAAATAAACCAATTGTATCCGTTACTTCAAAGCAATCGTTTAGGTATATGATGAGAATTTGCGTGGTAGAGTATTCGACACGGCTCAGAGGTAGAAAGGTAGGTAGGTACCGTAGGAGGGGGGATTAAAGGAATAGATTAGAAGCAAGAAAAAAAAAAAGATAAGGCAGAAAAAGTTAAGTTGAAGTCCACGACTTCCAACCTGATCAATTAGAAAAAAAATTAGTGTACGATCAGATCAGGGACAACAAGAGAACATGACTTAGTTTCTCTGTCAAGTTCGTAGATCATGTAAAGAAGCTGGTGAATATGGGAAAGTTGAGGAAGGGAAAGCTTGAGGAAATGAGAGGTGGAAGAAGAGGTGCATGTAACATACAGTCAACCAGGCGGTACTACGATAATAGTACCTGGTAATAATGGATCGTACGGAAGAAGAACAATAATACACCCCAGTGAAGGACCACAAACGGTGGGGAGAAAGAGGAATTTCGCCAATGGATCAAGGAAGAATGGAAGAGAAAAGAAGGAGGATCCAATGAGGGGGGGAGAGAGGGAGAGGGAGGTGGATGATGGGAATGGGAATTATCGCGGATGAGCTTTTGGTGAGTGTTGGGGTGGGCGAGAAGGTCTGGTGCTGCCGTCTGTATGGTCAATACCGGGATCCATCGGTTGGATCCACGGCGTGGTTGAGATGAGCTTGAGTTTCTCTTCCTATGAACGGATCAGGATTTGACATTATTATTTTACATCGAAATTCTTAGAATAGTGGCAAACCAATTTTTTAATTTTTCACACACACACTCTCTCTCTCTCTCCGTCTCTCTCTTTATTGTTTTTTTGGCTTATCTGTTTTCGTTACACCTAATAATCATCAAACGATGATAATTTAATAGCTACTACCTTAGGTACCTACCTAACTTAGGTAGATACTTACTTACGGTGGTAGATAAGTTGATAATGATACCTAGGTAACAATCATGATTATTATAATCATCCCACTACCACTTTGATTCTGTAGCATAATACCTTGCCTTTTTAGGAAGGTAGGTACGTAACTTCCTTTGGGTACTTTTTTGTATTATTGTTGTTATTATTATTAAACAATATACATTCATCGATTCATGAAAGAGTGGATAATATTATTCATTCACTACTTACTACACTAAATACCTGTAAGGACGAGGATATGAGGAGGTCCCACTCTTCGGAAACCACGGGTCCATGGATGGCATGTTTCGGGTTTTTACTGTCTGCAGTAGCACTGAAACTTTGTTGTTTGTTAGGAGGTACTTATGGATTATATGTTGGGGAATGAATTGTATAAGGTTGTACTCTGTAGTAGTTGTTGAACCACAAGATCTTGAAGATACGACCTGAGGTAGGGTAGGTGTCTACCTAAGCTACCTATCGATCGGCTTGCCGGTAGGTAACTAAATAAGGTACAGATACCACTATGTAGGAGGTACTTAGAGGTACCTAGTGGTATTATTCTGCATCGTGAGTATTGTTACCAAGCAGGATCCACTGGGTCCAGCCCAACCGTTTTGGACCTTTGGGGTGGTTCCGCCAGCGACCATACCCGATCAGGCCAGTTCCCATTCAACCAGCCCAAAATCGGCGGATTTTCTCCTCCGCCCGGCCGGTTCAACCTCGTTGAAACTAGCCAGTCCCGCTGGGGAGTGCCTGCCGCTAAAGCTGCTGTCCGCCATTCCGCCCATCTCTCACTATCTCAAATCTTCGGGCTGATTGCTGTGACACCGCCAATTCTTTTTTCTCTCTCTCTTCCTCCTCTTCTCCTTCCTCCTTCTTTCTATCTATCTATCAACTCAATTCAATATTAATTCTAGAGTGTCTTCAACTCTCACTTTACCCCTCCTCCTCTTCCTCCTCCCCCTCCATTTCATACCTTCTCCCCATATTTTTTTCTCTCTTTCTTTTTCTCTTTTTTTTTTTGATTCCCTTGTTCCGTTCATGCTGTAATCATATTCATCCGTCATCATATTTCCAATACATTTCCATACCACTTTCCTCTCCATCCTCCCTCAAATATTCTATTGGCGGCGGACCAGCTCGAACCGGTTTTAATTGGCATCTCTGTGAAGAAAAAAAGAGACTACGTTGATCATATATCTCAATAATAGGTAGGTCTTGTTACGCATCCTCCCTCTTGATCAATCAATGGCTTGAAACTAATCGTGGGGGAAAAAAGATCTCAGTCATATTCTCGCCCCGAATTTCTTTTTTAAAAAAACTTGCAATCCGACCATCCCGCCGTGTTGCAAATCTACAAGATGTATGGAACACCTACAGCCCCTCAGACCGGCATCAATACCCCGCGCTCCTCCCAGTCGTTACGCCCTCTGATCCTCTCCCATGGCTCTCTCGAATTCTCTTTCCTCGTGCCAACCTCCCTTCACTTCCACGCTTCGCAATTGAAGGATGTTTTCACAGCCTCCTTGCCAGAGCCGACAGATGAGCTTGCACAGGATGATGAACCTTCTTCCGTGACCGAATTGGTGGCGCGGTACATCGGTCACGTTGCGCACGAGGTCGAGGAAGGCGAGGATGATGCACACGGCACGTATCTGGATGTTTTAAAACTGGCCCTAAATGAGTTCGAGCGTGCCTTCATGCGTGGTAACGACGTCCATGCTGTTGCCGCCGGCCTTCCGGGAATATCCTCCAAAAAGGCCCAGGTTGTGCAGGCCTACTATGCTGGCCGAGCTGCGGCCGGACGACCCATCAAGCCTTACGATTCGGCCTTGTTCCGCGCCGCTGGTGACGAGAAGGCGAGCATTTACTCCGTCTTTGGCGGCCAAGGCAACATCGAAGAGTACTTTGACGAATTACGGGAAATCCATACGACCTACCCTTCATTCGTGGAGGATCTGATCACCTCGTCCGCGGAATTGCTCCAGACACTCTCCCGGGAACCCGAAGTCAGCAAGCTGTACCCAAAAGGTCTAGACATCATCCAGTGGCTCCATGATCGCGACTCACAGCCAGACACCGACTACCTTGTCTCGGCCCCCGTGAGTTTGCCTTTGATTGGCCTGGTACAGTTGGCACATTTCGTTGTTACTTGCAAGGTTCTAGGCAAAGAGCCCGGAGAGATTCTTACCCGATTCAATGGCACTACAGGTCACTCTCAGGGCATTGTGACAGCTGCTGCCATTGCTTCAGCAACCACTTGGGAGAGTTTCAAGAAAGTTGCGAAGGATGCTCTGACGATGTTGTTTTGGATTGGCTTGCGCAGTCAACAGGCGTATCCTCGCACCTCACTCGCCCCCTCGGTGCTACAGGACTCGGTGGAAAATGGTGAAGGCACCCCCACTCCTATGCTGTCCATTCGAGACCTCCCAAGAACAGCTGTCCAGGAACATATCGATACGACGAATCAGCATCTCCCAGAAGACCGTCATATCGCTATCTCCCTGATTAACAGTGCGCGTAACTTCGTCGTCACTGGTCCGCCACTCTCTCTCTACGGTCTCAACCTGCGCCTGCGCAAGGTCAAGGCGCCTACTGGCCTAGACCAAAATCGGGTCCCTTACACCCAGCGTAAAGTCCGTTTTGTGAATCGATTCCTCCCTATCACAGCTCCGTTCCATAGCCAGTACCTTTACTCGGCTTATGATCGTATCGTGGAAGATCTGGAAGATGTCGAGATCACAGGCGAGTCCTTGGTGATCCCAGTCTATGGTACCAACGCAGGAGAAGACCTTCGGGAGATGGGCAGCAAGAACATTGTTCCCGCTCTCGTGCGCATGATCACGCATGATGCGGTCAACTGGGAGCAGACAACCATCTTCCCAGGAGCTACCCACATTCTCGATTTCGGCCCCGGCGGCATCTCTGGGCTTGGTGTCCTCACAAATCGTAATAAGGATGGTACTGGCGTCCGCGTGGTGCTCGCTGGTGCTATGGATGGCACCAATGCAGAGGTTGGCTATAAGCCCGAATTGTTTGACCGTGACGAGCATTCCGTCAAGTTTGCTGTTGACTGGGTCAAGGAGCACGGGCCTCGTCTGGTGAAGAACGTCGCTGGTCAGACCTTTGTTGACACCAAGATGAGCCGACTCTTGGGAATCCCTCCTATCATGGTTGCCGGCATGACCCCGACGACAGTCCCTTCGGACTTCATTGTCGCGACTATGAACGCCGGCTTCCACATCGAACTTGCTGGCGGAGGTTACTATAATGCCAAATCAATGACCGAAGCCGTTTCCAAGATTGAGGCAGCCATCCCACCGGGTCGTGGAATCACCATCAATTTGATCTACGTCAACCCCCGTGCTATGGCATGGCAAATCCCCCTCATCGGCAAGTTGAGGGCTGATGGGGTGCCAGTTGAGGGCCTGACCATCGGTGCTGGTGTACCTTCTATTGAGGTCGCTAACGAGTACATTGAGACGCTCGGTATTAAACACATCGCTTTCAAGCCGGGCTCGGTGGATGCTATTCAGCAGGTAATCAACATCGCCAGGGCAAATCCCAAGTTCCCAGTTATTCTCCAGTGGACTGGAGGTCGTGGTGGAGGACATCACTCGTTCGAAGATTTCCATCAGCCCATTTTGCAGATGTACAGTCGCATTCGACGCTCGGAAAACATTGTCCTCGTCGCAGGTAGTGGTTTCGGTGGCTCTGAGGATACCTACCCTTATCTCTCCGGCACCTGGTCTTCTCGCTTCGGTTATCCGCCAATGCCTTTTGATGGTTGCTTATTTGGCAGTCGCATGATGATTGCCAAGGAGGCCCACACTTCTAAGAACGCCAAGAAGGCCATTGCAGAAGCCCCTGGCCTCGATGATCAGGACTGGGAGAAGACTTACAAGGGTGCCGCCGGTGGTGTGGTCACTGTCCTCTCCGAAATGGGTGAACCAATTCACAAGTTGGCGACGAGAGGCGTTTTGTTCTGGCACGAGATGGACCAAAAGATCTTCAAACTCGACAAGGCAAAGCGGGTTCCAGAGCTGAAGAAACAGCGAAACTATATCATTAAGAAGTTGAATGATGACTTCCACAAAGTATGGTTCGGCCGCAATTCTGCCGGCGAGACGGTTGACCTAGAGGACATGACATATACCGAGGTTGTTCACCGTATGGCTGACCTGATGTACGTGCGACACGAATCTCGGTGGATCGACAATTCTCTGAAAAAATTGACCGGTGACTTCATTCGTCGCGTTGAAGAGCGCTTCACTGGTGGCCAATCTCGTCCGTCACTGCTGCAAAACTACGCAGAGCTTAATACCCCATATCCTGCCATTGATAGAATTCTGGCTGCGTATCCTGAAGCCGCGACCCAGTTGATCAATGCTCAAGATGTTCAGCACTTCCTCCTACTCTGCCAACGGCGCGGACAGAAGCCCGTCCCCTTCGTTCCCTCGCTGGATGAAAACTTCGAGTACTGGTTCAAGAAGGATTCGCTCTGGCAGAGCGAGGACCTTGAGGCTGTTGTGGGCCAGGATGTGGGTAGAACTTGTATTCTGCAAGGCCCGATGGCCGCGAAGTTCTCAAACATCATTGACGAGCCTGTCTACGATATTCTCAACGGCATCCACCAGGGACATATCAAAAGCCTGGTCCGAGACGTGTACAATGGTGATGAATCTCGGGTACCCGTTATTGAATATTTTGGTGGCCGCCTCACCGAAAATGTTGATGAGCAGGAGGTCGATGGTCTCACCATCTCCGAAGACAGCGCCAAGATCAGTTACCGATTGTCAAGCTCTCCCTCTGCCAACCTACCGGACTTGACCACGTGGTTGCGTCTCCTTTCTGGCAGCTCGTACTCTTGGAGACATGCGATCTTTTTGGCCGATATCTATGTTCAGGGCCATCGTTTCCAGACCAACCCGATGAAGCGACTCGTTGCGCCGACACCGGGCATGTATGTGGAAGTCAACAGCCCTAATGACGCCTCCAAGACCACGATTAGCGTTCGCGAGCCTTACCAGTCCGGCAAACTTGTCAAGACTTTGGAAGTGAAGATGAACGACAATAACCACATTAGTATTACCCTTTTCGAGGGTAGGACTGCTGAAGGAGGTGTTGTCCCCATGACCTTCTTGTTCACCTATCACCCTGAGGCCGGTTATGCACCTATCCGTGAAGTCATGGATGGCCGCAACGATCGAATCAAGGAGTTCTACTATCGCATCTGGTTCGGTAACCGGGATGTTCCGTTTGACTCCCCTACAACGGCGACATTTGACGGCGGTCGTGAGACAATCACTTCCCAGGCTGTTGCTGACTTCGTTCATGCTGTTGGCAACACAGGCGAAGCTTTCGTTGATCGTCCCGGCAAGGAGGTGTACGCCCCTATGGACTTCGCCATCGTCGCTGGGTGGAAAGCTATCACGAAGCCAATTTTCCCTCGCACCATCGACGGTGATCTATTGAAGCTTGTTCATCTGTCCAACGGATTCAAAATGGTGCCTGGGGCTCAGCCTTTGAAAGTCGGTGATGTCCTCGACACCACTGCTCAGATCAATGCAGTAATCAACCAAGACTCGGGCAAGATGGTTGAAGTTTGTGGTACCATTCGTCGGGACGGCCAACCTATCATGCATGTGACCAGTCAATTCTTGTACCGGGGAGCCTATGTGGACTTTGAAAATACTTTCCAGCGCAAGGACGAGGTTCCGATGCAGGTCCATCTCGCCTCCAGCAGAGATGTGGCTATCTTGCGGTCAAAGGAGTGGTTCCAGATGGATGAACCTGACATTGAGCTTCTGGGCCAGACCTTGACATTCCGCCTTCAGAGTCTGATCCGATTCAAGAATAAGTCGGTTTTCAGTAACGTTCAAACCGTTGGTCAGGTTCTTGTTGAGCTCCCTACAAAGGAGATCATTCAAGTTGCCTCTGTTGAGTACGATGCTGGAACATCTCATGGCAACCCGGTGATTGATTATCTTCAGCGAAATGGTACATCCATCGAGCAACCGGTTTACTTCGAGAACCCCATTCCACTCAGCGGGAAAACTCCACTCGCCTTGCGTGCCCCCGCCTCTAACGAGACGTATGCCCGAGTTTCCGGCGATTATAACCCTATCCACGTCTCACGTGTCTTCTCTGCCTACGCCAATCTCCCAGGAACCATCACCCATGGCATGTACACAAGTGCCGCTGTTCGCAGCTATGTGGAGACCTGGGCAGCTGAGAATAATATCGGTCGTGTTCGGGGTTTCCATGTGTCGCTTGTTGGCATGGTCTTGCCCAATGACATGATTACCGTCAAACTGCAACACGTTGGCATGGTCGCGGGCCGTAAGATCATCAAGGTCGAAGCTAGCAACCAGGATACGGAAGACAAGGTGCTTCTCGGTGAAGCAGAGGTCGAGCAGCCTGCGACTTCGTATGTGTTCACCGGACAAGGGTCTCAGGAACAGGGAATGGGAATGGAGTTGTATAACAGCAGCCCAGTCGCTCAAGAAGTGTGGGATCGTGCAGATCGCCACTTCATGGAGAACTATGGCCTTTCCATTATCGACATTGTGAAGAATAACCCGAAGGAACTCACGGTCTATTTCGGTGGCCCCCGTGGCAAAGCCATCCGTGAAAACTACATGGCCATGACTTTCGAGTCTGTGAATGCCGACGGAAGTATCAAGTCCGAGAAGATCTTCAAGGAAGTTGATGAGAACACCACTTCGTACACTTACCGATCGCCATCTGGGTTGCTCTCCGCTACTCAGTTCACACAGCCCGCTCTGACTTTGATGGAGAAGGCCAGTTTCGAGGACATGCGCTCTAAGGGTCTTGTCCAGCGAGACAGCAGTTTTGCGGGTCACTCGCTTGGTGAATACTCGGCTCTTGCTGCCCTGGCCGATGTCATGCCTATTGAAAGCTTGGTCTCTGTTGTTTTCTACCGTGGTCTGACGATGCAAGTGGCCGTGGAGCGGGACGAGCAGGGTCGCTCTAACTATTCCATGTGTGCTGTCAATCCCAGTCGGATTTCTAAGACTTTCAACGAACAGGCCTTGCAGTATGTCGTTGAAAATATCTCGGAACAAACCGGCTGGCTTTTGGAAATCGTCAACTATAATGTTGCAAACATGCAGTATGTTGCTGCTGGTGATGTAAGTTTGGCAACCCTTTTTTCCCTTTTCAACATCATTTCCGTATGCTAATCTCCTACCAGCTTCGCGCTCTCGACTGCCTCACCAATTTGCTCAACTATCTGAAGGCCCAGAATATCGATATCCCTGCTCTCATGCAGAGTATGTCTCTTGAGGATTTGAAGGCTCACCTTGTGTCGATCATTCTTGAATGTGTCAAGCAAACCGAATCCAAGCCGAAGCCTATTGCTCTGGAGCGCGGGTTTGCCACCATTCCTCTCCGGGGAATTGACGTCCCTTTCCACAGCACTTTCCTTCGTTCTGGTGTGAAGCCTTTCCGATCTTTCTTGCTCAAGAAAATCAACAAGACCACCATTGACCCCAGCAAGCTGGTCGGAAAGTATATCCCCAACGTGACTGCTCGTCCATTTGAAATTACGAAAGAGTATTTCGAAGATGTGTACAGACTCACGAACTCTCCTCGTGTTGCTCATATCCTGGCCAACTGGGATAAGTACGAGGAAACCAACGAGGGTGTTTCCCGTTCTACCGGCACCACTGCTTAAAGAGTTTGGTGTCAAGTGTGTGTGTGTTATGCCTTGGGGCTTTCCCCCGAGGACTTTAATGTGTAGTGGCTTATGCCGGTCACGAGGTGTCCGGTGTTGTTCTTAATGTTTCAACGGGATATGTTATACCTGCCAAATTACTGTTTTTTAGATTAGACGCAATTTCTAAAGGAAATATTTTCTTTCACCTTTTGTCGTATGATACATACAACCAGGTGTAATCTGGTCAGCGTGTTTACTCGGGAGATCCAGGCCACTAGTAACTTCCTCAAGTAGTAGTAAGTAGTAAAGTTTACAATCTTGACTATCTTCAAGCTTATAGACAATTCCCGCCCCCAAACCCCCATTTCGAGACGATTAATTATAGTGCATTTGCAATGAGGAATTTATTGAGCAGTCATGGTAATGCGTGTGTACACTCCTGTCCAGCCACCTAACTGTTTTTCAACGAACCAGGCTTAAGCAACCTGTCCTCTTTGTCATAAATACCCACTTCCTTGACAATGGCGACAAATGCGTCGGAGTTCCCTTTGATCCGAGGGCGAAAGATCTTTAGTAAATCACTGGTTGATATTCCGGACTGAGGGATTGCGGCATGGATCTCTTCACGAGTAGGAAAGCCTTGGCCTCCGGAGGATGCCGGTGTTGAGACACGAGATTGACCTATATAGAGACCAGTTAGCCTACTCAGACTGACTCCGCGGTGAACGGGCCATCACTCACCTCTTAGTGACTCAGGGCTGCTGGCACGGCTGCCCGAGAAACTTCTATTAGCCAAAGGATTTGGGCTACCCGCCCTAGATCCCTGAGGCGTTCCACCTCGAGAGGCCACTGAGGGAGGATTGAGCTTCAATTTCTTGGTCTTGCCACTTTCGCTCATTTCCCCACCAGACCCTGCTCCTCCATCGCCATCACTACCAGAACCGGCAGCGCCTGTAGCGATGTTGCGAACTCGTTTCTTGCCAGCCTTGTACGAATTAGTATAAATTCGGGTGGGCGAGCATGCACAAGTACGATGAGGAGGACAGGTAGAGAGCACACTTACAGGACCCGATGCATTTGCAGCCATGGATGTAGGGCGAGAGCCAGGCGGAGGGGTCTGCTGAGAAGCGGGGTGCTTATTCTTCCCTTTCTTACGTGAAGTATCAGTTCCACTCGCATCTGATGCATTTGGAGATCCAAGCCGCTTCCGCGATGCAGCAGCCGGCCCTTTCTTCAGCGCATCGGTATGCTTTGATCGACCCGAAGGCGTATTATTGCCTTTTGAAGATGTCGCAGACTCCTTCTTAGCCTTCTCTTCTTCGGCTTTTCGCTCCTCTTCCTTGAGTCGTTCAGCCTCACTCTCGTCGGTGCTCTAAAGGTTGAGACTAGGTTAGCGGGACTATACACAAGCCATCCAGGTATGTATATATATCATACCTCTTCGTCCGAATAAGGATTCGCGTCGGAGCCACTGCTGTAGTCAAAATTCTTTTCCCTCCGTTTAAGGGCCTTCCGAACTCTCTTCCCAAGAACCCGTGTAGCTTCCTTCTCTCTTTTCTCTTTCTTCTCTTCCTCCTCATATTCTTTTTCATCTTTCAGATCAAAGACATTGGCCTTCAACTGGTCCTGCTTGATTCTTTTTTCCGCATCTTTGGTATCTTCATCGTCGTTGAAAAGGTCATCGTGTTCTTCATCATCGGCGAATCGATCTTCCTCAAAGTCCATTTCACCTGCCTCCAGCCCTTCGGCAGCAGGGGTGCCTTGCTTGCCAGCGTAGACCTTGCGCGATTTCGCAAATTGTTCCAGTTCCTTTCGTTGTGCTATTTCTTGCTGTTTTTCCATGAACCACCTAGGATCTTTGACCTTCTTCGCCATGAACTTCTCTGCCTCTTCAATTGTAAGAGCCTTGAACTGGTTCTTAGCACTAAACCGGTACCATTTCTCCGCTGGTATCATGCGCATTTTCCCGGTGTTTTCGAGAACAAAAATTGCATGTGTTTCCGATAATGCAGCTTCGTAGTTCCCAACCCAGATATTTTTGTTATCAAAATCCTCCAAGTGCCAGGGCAACGCTTCCTCGTATTTGATTCGTGTTCTCGCCAGTTCCTCCGGTGTCATGTCAGTTTTGGTGACCTGTTGTGTTTTTTGTTTGGGCGCGTTGGGTCTCTTTGGCGCCGCTCCCAAGGCAGGGGCGATTTGAGCCAAATTGTCTGCGCGCTCTTTTTCACGCGCAGCCTTCCTTGCCTCCAATTCTTCACGCTCGACGGCTTCATCCATTTTGGATTCCGAGGCCGGCTTCTCGCCATCTTGACCCCTATCATTATTCATTTCCTGAGGACGCGCTCGCGGGTCTCGGCGCTGTAGCCTGACAGGCCGGGTGAACTGGGACTCGTCACGAGGGTCGACATTCTTCTTGGAGGCAAATCGGGCGATATGATTCTTAAGGCCTTCCCGCAGCGCTCGCTTAGTGGTGACGAGAGGGTAGTCCGTATAAGTTTCGGATAGTAAAGGGCCACTGAAGCCATTTGTGCCGAATTTATTCTGAGGCGATGCAAGTCCGGACTTCTCGGGTTGGGGTGCTGAAGGGGCAGTCGGCCGCGATGGATTTGGTCTCGCAGCTGACCCATTCCCCGACGCAGGAGTAGGGCCTTTCGCCGGAGGCTTTCGTTTTGGGCGAACGAGAGGATCCGCAGCCCGTGGACGGCGAATCCTCATGGGTGGAGGAGCGCCATTTGAACTCATTGGGGTCCGGGAGTTCGGACCATTTGAGGGCGTGGTCATGGTGAGAATCACCAGAGACGAAGCGATTTAACTCAGTATGGATGTAAATTCTATAGGCTGACTATTAGATTTATGTTTAAAGGATCCCAAACGATGGGGAGGTGTGCAACGAAGGGTGGAAGAGGTCGCGATGTGATGGGAAGATGATGTCTGAGGAAAGGGAAGGGAAGAACGATGCGGAGAAATGATTATGTAAGCCTCGTCATTGGGCTTGTGTTTATCATATTCACTTCAGTAGAAAAAATATTAATTCAGCACCATATTAGGCTCACTAACAGGGAGCTGTTAACTTCTTATATTCTCTTCTTTGTCACGGTTGACCCCCTCTTGCTGCCTCAATTCCTTCCTTTGTCTCTTGAAAGGAAATGCCGCAAGGCTTTATTTCCTCGTGTTCCAGATGGCCCCAAAATCCAAGAAACATGCCTGCTTTGTTACAATTCAAGCTCGTGTTATATTTTAAGACCAGATATTGAGGTATTCAATCTAATCAGAAATGAATTTATTAACTGTCCAAAAATAGATAAAAAATAAACGGTATCTTCTTTTAGGTAGTAGCGCCGTACCCCTTGTATAAACCAAACCCTATGGCATCCAAGAACTTGAGTCTTCCTTCTCAATCATACAGGTAGAGAGATTCTTGAAATTAGGAAACATATAAAGTAAAGAGACCTTGATCACCCATAGAGAGTGTCTCTCGCAATCATGAAAATCATCCGTGACTCCCACGCATTGCTAGAATATTACTCTCTATGTTCCCAGGATGCGAGGCGTTCAAAATAGCTCCACAACCTTCTGGTCCTCGTCCTGACCCTGTTTCTTGGAATCGTCAACATCCGCTGGAGGGAGCCCTTGTTTCTCATCACCCTCTTCGTCGCGCATCAGCACCTGTACTAGCCTGTCGCAAGCCTCGCGAACATCATCATTATCGACTTGAAGATGGCATTCGCGCACAATGGGGTACACTTTCACAGCCCTCAGTTTATCGCGTCCGTCCCGTGTGGTCGTCAATAATAACAATGTTTCAAGATGCGTCACAATAATGTTATGGTCGCTATCTCGCTTCTTCTCCGGGGGTAGCAGCTGGAGGTCCGCCAGCATATCCAGTGCATCTTCGTCGTCAAACTCTTCCGGTCCCATGATCGGTAGGAGTATATACGGAAGAAGATTGGCTTCATCTTCGGAAAAAAGCGTGGGATGGAACGGCACATCAAATGCGACATTCTTTATCGTGGACGCAACACCCCGTCGACGAATATCGCTCTGATGCTCGGTGAAAACTGTAAGCTTCGTCGCAGGCACAACATCATCGTATTTTTGTCGCGTAGTGAAATAAGCTCGACCTTCCTCGGACTTCGAGATATCGGCAAAAACGTAGGATAGATAATCGTAGTTGGCGTTCTTATTCAGCGAACCGTCGGCGCCTTTCACAAAACAATCCATCAACTGGTCAATCGCATTTTCCGAGGTGGAGACTGCTTCAGGAACTCTCCGTTTCAGGGTGATTAGCTTGGTCATCGTATCTGATTTTACAAGATTGGCCAGGAGCATGCAGATGTCGTCCGCGTGAGACTCCTTCACGTTCTGATATGATCAACATGCCTGTAAGTTAGCACTGTATCTCGCCACTCTTCAGGAGAGCTTACCGTCAATTTCAAAAGGAGATCTTCGATAAAAGCGTCATCCTGTACAAGATTGGACAGGATCTCTTCGTCGGCCGAAAGATTGATGAGCATTGCCAGGACATGTTTTGCAATTGGCTAAACAGAGAAATCGGGCACCAGTAAGCATTTATAAGTAGATTAATATCGGGCGGGGCCAAACACTGACTGTATAATCCCGAACTAAAAGCTTCAAATCTCGCACTGGCAAGAGCTGATGGCGCTTAAAGAGATCGGGCTGAGCCGTCGTATATGGGACCAGGTTTTCACAAGCTGTGGCAATATTACTATCTTCGAAATTGACGTATGGTGAAGTGGAGGTTTTTTCAAGGTACCGATTTGTCTGATCTGGGAATTTCCATGGTGGAGGAAGTCGACCAGCTGAGAGCGTGTGAGTTGGATGGAGCAGCATTCAGATTCAAGCCGGACTGACTAACCTCTTCCAATTCGGTGGGCATTGTAATTGTTATACACAGCGATTAACCTGTGAGCAAAAAAGAAAAGAAAAGAAAAGAGGTGTTTAAGTATAGTAGAATATCAATGGGAAATGTTGGTTGTATGTTGATGCCGCCCAAAACCTTCTAGAATTTTTAACATTTTTTTATGTAAGGTGGGGGGATCAATTTCTGCCGACGTCACCAGCGCGGGGTCAAATCATCAGCAAATCTACTTCCCCCCTTCTAGAGTGGTTTAAATGGACTACCTTCATGTTCTGGAATCAATACACTGTGCCTGATTGATAATTGAGACATATTACAAATCCGTTTCCCAAAAATCGGAATACTGAAGCGATCACTATCAAGTTGGTTAGTAGGAAAAGTTGACATTTCTTATCTAATCCCCCACGGAGCAAACACAACATCATTCATTGTTCTCGCTCACTTTGACTCAAAGTTGACGAATACCCCCATAACATAATATGGCTGATAACCCCACCTCCCAGAGTGAAAGCTCACCAAATCTTAATGAAATCCATGATTTTCTCATCGAAATAGCTTTCAAAGCTGGAGATATCATTACCAATGCTCTTCCTAATACAGACCCCGGGTCAAAGAAGAACAGTGAGTGACCCACAGACCCAATGGTAAAGGAATGAGGCGCCTGAATCAGTAATAATCCCCGTTTAGGTGCCGATCTTGTCACAGAATACGATCGTGCTGTGGAGGACATGGTATCCGCTGCCTTGAAGGAAAAGTATCCCACATACCAGTGTGTCTTCCATCGTCCCTAGATTAGCCTGATACACAGCAAACACAGACTCACCCTTTTTCCCCCTAGGTTCCACGGGGAAGAAAGCTATGATCCGAATCGTCCCTTGACTGATGAGCCCACTTTTGTCATCGACCCCATCGACGGCACGATTAACTTTGTGCACGGATTTCCTCATGCCTGTATCTCTCTAGGCTTTACTGTAAAGCGTACCCCCGTTGTCGGCGTTGTATTCAACCCGTCAAGTCGCACCCTTTATTCCGCTATCCACGGCCAAGGCGCATTTTTGAACCGCACACAGAGGCTTCCTCTCAAAGGCACAGATATCGAGCCCCTGTCCGGTTTACAGAATGCCCTCATAAGCATTGAATGGGGTTCGGATCGAAAGGGCAAGAACTGGGAAACAAAAATCCGCACATTTGAGAAGCTTGGTCAGGACAAAGAGGATGGCGGTGCTATGGTGCGTGCTTTCCGTAGCATGGGCTCCGCAGCACTTAACATTTGTGCCGTTGCGGAGGGCACACTGGATTTGTATTGGGAGGGAGGCTGCTGGGCGTGGGATGTGTGCGCAGGCTGGGTCATCTTGAAGGAAGCTGGCGGTATCATTGTTGACGGGAACCCAGACGGTTGGGAGCCTACGGTGGATGGCAGATCGTATCTTGCGGTTAGGGCATCTCCAGAAGGCGCTGGGCAGAAGGAGCTTGTGAGGGAGTTCTGGTCCAACATTCAGGGACGGCTAGAATATTGATGACAAACCGTCACATACATATATTAGGTATATTTCTCTCTCTATTGACTGTACAAGGAAGACGTGGCCAGATGCCGGTATATACATGTCCAAAATAAGAGCATTCAAAATCCCTCAAATTATTACAAAAGGTAACAGGAGAGCGCCTTCGCTTTATCGAGTGCCAAGTGTCCGAATTCAGACATTTCTATAACCAATATCGTGATAAATCATGCCCACAGTGACTCAAATTGGCTGTACCAATTCGTTATGACGACGCCGAGAGAAGGCGCACCGGCGAGATGAGTATGTTAGCCGGTGACGTGTGGGTTATCACTTGAGCCACCACAGGATTTAGACGGTGATGTTTCGCCTATTGAGAGATCTTTAACGTCCCCGTCCTCATTCCCAACAAACTCTTTTCTGATATGGAGCGAGTTGATCTCTTTCGTGTTGTTTTCAAGGGGATCACTAGAACAATGCGCAGATGACGGTCCGAAATGATTGTCAGCAAGATGCTTCACTACTGGCCAGCCATAGGCATTAGTGAACATTCGCCTGACTATAATGTTGTTGTGCGCATCTGGTTCAAGGCGAACAAGGACTTTGCGCCAAGATAGATTCCGATGATATGCTCGCGCAATTTTCTCCTCGACTTTAATCCCGATTTCACTCTCATGACCACCATAAATGGAGGGAGTCCGACCCTCCTCTGGTGAGGTAGGGGGGGAAGTAGGTGTTTTCGATGACATATGACTGAAAGTTCGAGCACGTCGTTTAAGGGGCGGCGGTGGAGGCACATCATCAGGATGATATACACGATCATGGAAGATTGTTCGAGGTCTTGATGTAGGATCGGTGATGAATTCCGTAGGAGGTAGGGGAGGCAGGAGAAGATCACTAGCCGATTCGAAGAAGGTCGTCTTAGGGGGCGCATGGAGTCCGTATTCATCAAATAAATGGTCACGGGTCAAAGACTCGTCGGGGAAAGATGGTGAGGA
Source organism: Aspergillus nanangensis (assembly GCA_015844325.1). Classification (NCBI taxonomy): domain Eukaryota; kingdom Fungi; phylum Ascomycota; class Eurotiomycetes; order Eurotiales; family Aspergillaceae; genus Aspergillus; species Aspergillus nanangensis. The sequence continues at coordinate 85,809 of VCAU01000103.1, read as the reverse complement.
GAGCGAAGCTTCCATTGTAGCTCCGGGTGGGCCGAGTGTCTGACTGCGTTTGTATATCTTTGTCACTTTCGTGGTCTCTTTGGATTTAAACATCGATAAGAAACTGTTCAGCGGGCTGTAAGAGGACTGGGCCGTATTTCTGGTTTCGAGGCCTGTCAAATTTAATCGTTGAAGTTGGTCAACCGTAGGATCGTCACCTGCCAGAGCAGCATCGTTTGCGGGTGTATTGGCCCTGGTGGACGCCACGTATATAGACCCATTCTCGCCACTGGCCTCTTCTTCGACGTTCTTTGATATCAACTGAGCGGCTGTGCGTATACTCTGTGGGGATTTCGAATTGGCACCGGTCAGTTCGGCCCAACCCCATTCAGCCATCGTGCCAACAAGCCCATTGCCTCTTCTCGACTTCTCGACTTTATCGAGTCCTCTCCAATCCAGGAAAAGCAGACAGGATGTTCGAAGAGGTACGATTCCATCGTTGACGACATTCGAGTAGATAGTGCGACGTTGAAATTTAGCAAGGACTTCTTGTGCAGGTCCACAAGGTAAGATCCTGAGTAAAGGCTTGGACCCGACATCTGGATACCGTTGCGATGACTTCATGGGATCGCCCTTTCCGCCAATCAAAGTCTCCCAGCCGCTTCTCATTCTGGGTGCTGTCCAACTAAGCCCCAAGTCCTGACCTGTTCGGCCAACAAGTCCCAAATCTAGGGCAAACTTCACATACATCGGGTTTTCGTTGCTTAAACCAAGGAATGGCGTCGCCAACGCTATGAAATTAATCGGCTTTATTGTGTCAAAAAACCCAGGAGAGTGCTTCTGGATATATGCGATAGCATATGTTTGAACGAGTCCACCTAAAGAATGCCCAATGAAGCTGATGCTTGTGATTTGATAGGCGTGCTCGTCGAACTTTTGAGACTCTTTGTGGGAGTCAGAATCATTAGCCTCTGTCGAGGGTTCATCTTTTACTGATCCCCTCCATGGGGCAAGGTATGCGGGAATATTCTTCGATTTCGAATTTGTGCCGGGGAGATAGGGCTGGTCCGGGTATGTCATCAGCAGAACATACTTCGCAAGTCGTTTGCCAAGGTACTGAATTCCACGTTCAGTGCGGACTGCATTGCCGGGGAACCCTCTGACTATGACCTCCTCATCGGCCTCATTTGTTGTACCGTCCGAGTTTTTGTGCTCCTGGGCCTTCTTGACAGAGGCGTCAATACTCTCTTTGAGATAAAGCATGTCTGCTCCCAGGTTGCTGTGCAGCCCGTGAGTCAATATAACTAGATGGACCTTTTTCTTAGGCTTATTACTCTGCAACGGGTCCGTAGCATTCTCAGCCCGTTCCGAAGCCTCTGGTGGAGTGGCCGTTGAAGAATCATGACGAGACTCCTCCTCCCCAACTGGGCGTTGTTCGTGATAAGCCGGGAAGGGGGGCGAGTTCCACAGGCTGGCGGTATCATCGACTAGTAAAGTAATAGATTTCGAGTATACCCCCTTGGTCACAAGCGCCTGTTCACCAGCTGACTTCAATAGCAAGTGATCACGTAATTGCGCTGCCGGAGGAAGTCCCGTGCCCGAAAAACCGCCAGCAGAGACGAGCTCAATCGACTTTCGATCGCGCCCAACCAGAAGTTCGAAGTTGACGGTTGCAGTATTCGAAAACATTACCTGCGATATAATTTCGATTCTCCATGTCACAGGTGTGCTCGCGCCCTCCGCTGCGTGGTGGAGGTTTGTGGGAACCGTGATGGCAGCATCCCAGCTTCCTCCAGCTTTGAGATAGGGCTCGAACTGTGGGGTTCCATCCGTATCTCCCTTGCTTGGATCGGCATCCGGATCAAAAGTGGAAGGGTAACAGGAGGTATAAAGAGTGTATGGCCCATGGAGATATGCTGCGCGAAGGGGGATCGCGGATGTATTCTTGAGTTTTACATGTAGCTCAGAAGGGGTGGGACGTATGGTGTCGATAGTAGGGTCGTAAGTTAGAGTGTACCTATCCAGATCAATATTAGCAAACATGGGACATAGTTTCATATACAGAACGGCAAAAAAAAGAAAAAGATAATAGTCAACCTACCTAACTACCTCGCCCACACGAACACTCCCAGCCTGGTGAATCAACAGCATGTTGGCAGCTTCCTCCGCATCTGCAGTATCTACACGCCACCCGGCAAGCGAGTAAAATCTAGATTGCCCGGCGCTACCCTGAGGAAGCTCTTGATGTGATGTCCGTGAAGCGGAATAGGTTCGAGGAGTGATCAGCATCTATGGCGAAGGTATGCGTTTCCATAATAGATATTTAGACATAAGACAACGCCGATGTGTTTTTTACAAGACTCTTAAATTAATCGTGCATGAAGAAGTTGGTTATCCCCGTTGTCATCTGCATAGCGAGGGGGGTAAGGAAATCATTAGAACAGTCCGTGTTCGTCGAAGAAAAGGGAGCGGCGGCAGATTTCGCCTTCCGAGAAGATATGCGTTGATGATCATCTCCTTGTTTAAGTTACCTAAGCTATTATTTGATTGCGACTAGTTTACTATTATTAGTTAGGGTCTAGTTATTGATTAGTTAACTCCTAGTGTTCACTAGTTGAATAATTAGTATGTATGTATTTCATTTTATTATATTAATATTAATCGCAATAATAATATTGATAGCAATATTATTTAACAATCAAAATATCCAATAAACACTTGGGTTCCTTGTATACCTCAACCCACCCTTCGCTCTCAACAGCCACAATCTTGCCATCCACACAGACCCGCCTCCATCTCTCCTCGGTTTCATGGAAATCGATCCGAAGTTTCTCAATTTCCATATAAGAGACACCTTCCTCGCGCACATGTCCACCTCCCTGGTAAGCGTGGCTCATCAACTTCAAGGCAGCCTCGGGGGATCTTAGGCCAAAATGGATGAATCTTAAACGACCATCCAAGGGAAGACTCTCGGGCGATATCAGGAACTCTTTTTCCAACCTTGACACCATTGTTGCCATTGCATACATGTGATCTTTCCTATCTAACGTCACGATGTCTTCATCCTTGGTCCGCTCATCCCGTCTGGTAAGAGTGATAGTGCCGGCATAGCTATGGGTTCCAGTACCATCTGGCGGGTAAAGAAGCTCCTGAGCGGCCATTTTAAACCTCTCGGCGCCATATTTACGGTACTCGGACGTATCACTGTCGGCAACTAACGAAGCGTGCATGCCCCAGCTTGCAACGACGCCTCCATGGATCTTTGCAGGTTTCTGGCCTGGCGAGGTGCTTTCGCCAACGGGAACTCGCCCATGGCCTTCGTTGGTGATATGCTGAGCGCCAGGCGAGAATGTCGCAGTGAAAGTAGGCAAAGGGTGCGGCACTCCCCACAATAGGCTTTTTAACCCAGCTGCCGGACATTTCAGCAGACCTATGGAACTAGCCATTGCGTTTCCTGTTCCCATTGGAATCACCCCGAGCGTAGGGGGAGTAAGTGATTCTGATGTCGTTTTGTAGAAAGTGTCAATCATGTCGACAATGCCTCCATCGCCAGAGAGGAAAATGATGGTTTGCGGTAGTCCCTCCTCGGCACGAGCAGCAAACACCGAGTGGCAGAGTTCCAGAATGCTGTTTTCCGTTTGTGTTTCATGGACCTTGTAGTCATTCAACCCGACACTCGACAACAACGGCCGAAGAACATTCTGGTAGTAGCTCTTGGCCAACCCTGTTCCAGAACGGGTAGATATGACAATATCTATGCTCAAGTTGGGTGTCTGCGTCAAGTTGAAATGCCGCGGAGTATTTTCATATAAATACCGTGATATTAGGCTAGACGGCACAGAGGTGAGGTGGACATATTTAAGTTGGCTTGGGCTCTCCTCCGCCTGGACAGCAGGCTTTTCAGGACTCTCCTGAATGAATAACAGGCCATAATGGCTCATGGTCTTCTCATTGCCCGGTAGGAGGCAGATGATATTGCCATATGGAATGCATATTCCCTCTTCTTGTTGTTGTGAGTTGTAGCATCGGACGCTGTTCTCCGTTTCTTCGGCAGAATCATAATAAAACGATTGGAGGGTATCCATTTCTTGTGACATTGTCACTGTGGGTACAACGTAACTCGAGCTGTTGCAAAACTTGACACTTTCCTCCTACTCACACATATAAAACTTTGAATATATACCTAGAGTAAGAGTGAGGGGCTGTATTATTGTCCGTGGGTTAGTTGTAGTACCTAAGAGACTAGGTGCATAATTCGTATGACTAAGAAATAAGATATGACTCGGGTCCGCTTAGCTTGACTCACATGTAAACAACTTAGTGGGCTTATGATTTTTTGGAAGAAAAAAGAAAAGATATGTGGTCTGGAGACTAAATATTACGCAACGAACAAGGTAAAAGGGGGAACCGGAAGTAGTATTTGGGTTAGGACCATGGTTAGTCTACCTGCTGACATTGATATGATGGTGATATTGCATAGATTAGGCGGGGTATAGGACCTGATGGATATATATATATATATATATATATACTATATACTATACCTAGATGAATAGATGGTGTTGAACTGCTCCTAGCTCATACCAAGTCTTCTATTAAATGGATCACTGTTCACTGAATCAGTCATGTTTTCAACGGGCTTTCTTGATAAAAGTTGTCACTTTCCCTTTTGCATAATCTGTGGTCTTGAGGTGAGGTTTCAGCGGTCTAGAGCAGGCGAGTTTATACTTAAGTGTCATATTGACTGTACTAGTCAACTGAATGCATCCAGTCTATTGCACACCTACCGGAGTGAATGTGACCAACGTCGCCATAGCAAATTCTCCCCAGGACAATTTTCTCATTCCTAACGATGAAGATGAGATAACTCCCATGTTGAATCCGTCCAAATAGCATCTTCGTTGTGCCAGATCGCTATATCAGCACATCAAGACCCAGGAGAATTAAACATCACTGGAATTGAGTTTATCTTTGATGATGGCCGACCAAGCGCTATGCTCGGCTATCTACTCCTGGAGCAAAGCAAGCCACACACGATACATATGACAATAATCGGTACCCGAAAGATGACTGGATATATCCTGGTATCCGGGTCACGATGGATGTTGTCGGATTACGCGGGATTATGGTTGATCAGGATCCGAACGGCATCCACGGTGTTTCTATATTTCACGATGGGAACATTGGGGGCAGGACCGGAGGCTGATAAGGATGGACCATCCATACACGGTTGGGTCAATCTGGGAAGGACACTACCACTACGCGCAGGTGAGAAACCTCGTCTCTCTGGACGAGGTCAGGCAGGTCATTGCAGTAGTGGATGTAAGTCTTTGCTTTTTCTCCTTCTCCTTTCCCCGGTGGGTTAAAATACTCCCACCAGGTCGGTGGAGGATAAGGACATGGATCTCGTGTGGATCCTGCCCAGGCCACCTTCCAAAGGGTATTGTAGAGGCCCGCACAGCGTTGGTAGTCCAGTCCAGTGTTCCCTTTTCAACTACTGGGTGCTGGGCAGGGTGGCAATCCATTTTGGTTCTGAGTAAGGAGTAAGAAGGAATGTAAACTGGGTAAACATAGTGTCATAATCTACGCATCTGAAATACATGGAGGCGACGGCAAAACTACCTAACCTAACTGGATCTAACTAGTAATTCAATTCAAAGGTCCACCGGTTACACTAACAAATAGTAATATAATACACTGTTGCGATGGAGGCTTCATGATACAGGCAGATGTCGAGCGGTTCGATCATGGATTGGGCATATGTTTGTCGCTCAGATTCACTGCAATGAATGTCTTGGGTAATTTGACCCTGAAAGAACCGATATATAATTCGTTAGCAACCACCCATAGTTTGAACTATGTCCAAGAAGCAACCTCAAAGCTAAGGTGGATCCAACACACAACTGTCTCTATCTTCATCGAAGGGGTACTTACGTGTCAAATTTTGCCTTCAGTGTTTCAATGACTTCTTTCCAATCCTGATGGGGGGTTAAGCTACGCCTTGGTGCGCAGCCGATAGCATGCCGAGAATCCAGTTGCACATCGAGAGGATCAAACGCATGGCATCCAGGGCTGATTGAAATGCGAATTGAATAGGAATTCGTTGATGATTCACAGTCCTTGGCTTCGTAGAGCTCAAAGCAGATTTGAGATAGGTAGTCCAACTCTGGAATGGCTGTTCTGGATATCTTGGTTTGGATCCCCCCTTCCAGAATACAGTTGAGGAGTGTATATATGTGAGACTCCTTCGTGAAGTAGAAAAAGGATTTGGCATCCGAGGAGGCTTGAACTTCCTCCAGATCTCTAACAATTTCTTGGAGGAGGGGCAAGGATGTCAACAGCCCAATTTCCAATTTTTCGGTATCTGTGATGCCATACTCCTGAGGAGTGACATAATCGAACAAAACCTTGGCCAGTTTGTACAGCTCTCTCAATTTCGACAACCTTCCATCCGGTTTGGATTTTGTTGCGCTTGAGCCTGGGTAGAGCTTGAAATAATGATCATACGTGTCATCCAGCGCCCGGAAATGGGGCATGGACTCAAATGCATGCATCCGCCTTCTCAACCTAAAGCGATGTGCAAGGGTACTGCTTTCTGCTTGGTCGTCAGTTTTGGTATAGTTCGACGCTTCGCTGCCGGGCTTCGCATCTGTAGTAGGATCATTCCGTGTCGCATTTTTCACTGAGCCATTTTCTTCGTCCTCGATGTCATCACCATCTGGTGGCATGAAAACCCATTCCAGAATCTGTCGGTTGTGGAGAGCATCGAACTTCATGCTATCATACAGCTCCGAGAGCTTACTAGGGTCCACCTTTTCTGTATCACAGAATTCGGCGAAGAGTTTCTCCCACCTCTCTTTGAAAAGCACAGGGTCTTCCCCGGTGCACCATCGGCCTTGGATAGAAGCTAAAGCTGGGCTTTCCGACTGAGAGTTGGAGCCATGTGTGAAGTTAGGGTCACTAGGGGGCGACGCCGAGGCACCTAGTGGGCGGTTGGGAAACCTATCGAGCCTTCGAAAATTGTGACGCATAACATCTCTATGAAATTTCATGAGTTCAACGACGGTAGCCAGGACAACCGAGGGCTCGGGAATATTATCCTTAGGCCAAGTAAACTGCGATGGAGCTGAGCCCTCTCGCAAAAGCAGCTTCAGCTTCTTCTTAACCTTGTCCATAAGATCTTTGGCAGCATTGGAATCATCTAAAAGATCTTTTCTAACTTGAATGAAATCCTCGGGAAGCTCCTTCTGATCAAGAAACGAGCAGGCCCAGATTTGAGCACTCGTACTGACTCTCCGCTCTGAGCTTGTGAAAATGCGAACATTGTTCAGAGCCTCTCGGTTCATGAGCTTCAGATCGTCCCTCATATTGAGCCCCAGATCTTGTGATTGATATCGTGCCGCATGGGTTGGTTCGCCGCCCCACTTGATTACAAGCTGGAGTTTATCAAGAATAAGATCGTTTTCAACGGCAGAAAATCGAGAAAAGGTGGCACCCGATATAGAATCACTGCGTGTCTGTGATCTAGACATGTTCTCGTTCTCCACTGTCGCTTCAGTAAGTCCGGGAGATATCGGGTCTTCTTTGGTGACATCGGAAGGAGATGGTGCAGGGTTTTCTGGAACCTGTCCTTGCACTTCTTCTGGCTTTCTTTTACGAAACATGGGCTTGATTTGGACCTTTGTACCCGGCCAGTCTCCTTTCTTGTCCAGAGATGTACGAAGGAGTTTCAGCTTATCCATGTCTTCAAGTCCTTGTTCCATGGCAACTCTGACCGCATCTGACACACCAGCGAGTGCACCCTCTCCTTTGATGACAACCTCTTCCTGGTGTCCTTTTAAAAGGTCAATGAAAGGTTGGCTGTGGAACGTGAACTTGAACTTTTGCTTTGGTGTGCGATCAGCATGTCTAATAACTGCCACCATGCCCTTTAACTTCCAGGAGTGCTTGGAAGCTGGTGGAGGGGCAGCTTCTCCTAGGGATAAATCTATTGACGCAGCATTTGACGTGGCGCCTTGCGCCGTATAGCCGCTAGAGACAGAGTATCTCTCTTTCGCGCCTTGGCTTATTTGGCTGCTTCCATCTTCTATACCTTCAGCAAGAGATGTCGAGGCTAAAGGCGGTATCATAGCTTCTGAGACAGAGCTCTCGGGGCTCTTTTGGGCTTGTTGTGGGCTTGCGTAAAGCTTGGAGGCACTTGGTGACTTCAACAATGTCTTTAGTGCATGCCTATGAGGTACAGGGTGCTTCCATGGATGAGTAGTGTCGGGGACAGGGCTGGTTGCAGAAGGCTCTGGCAGACCTTCACGCCTGCACTTCTCATTTATGAAGATATCGCTCAATATGTTTGCACATCGGTCATAATAGTCATTGTTATCCTTGACAAAACTCCAGCCATTAACGTCAATAACATAACTTTTGTCTCCAACGCGAAGCATATCGAAGCCACAGATTCTTTGACCAAATCCGTTTGATATTTTGGAAGCAATTGCAGCTTCTTCTTTGGTTAGTTTTGTTATGTACCTGAGCTCTTTTCCGTGAGTATTACGGCGAACAAGACCATCAACTACTGGTGATTTTCGCGTCTCCGCATGACAGAAATCCGGGCCGACGGTGTAAGCTTTGACGTCTTCGGAATTATCCACCCTCAAGAATTGCTCGTAGATGAAGCTGGAGCTCTTTTCTGTCACGGACCGAGGCACAACAAGGTTTGGGTCGTACTCGGAGCTCTTGTTTCCCACCTTTCGAAAAAGTCTCCGCCCACCGCCGCCGTACTGTTTATCGTTGGGGAAGTAGATATGAATGTTATGATCCTCTCCGTTCACGGGTTTCTCGACGAAGGGTTTTCTGAAAACTCTTCCATCCACGACTAATGCATCTCCATCGTCAGTTAAGGCGACGGTTTTCGTCTTTTGAGCGCCACCACCCGTGCCATCATCAAGGCCTTCCAATTTAACACCCGTTAGCTTGTACACGTGCTGAGCCAGATCTGAAGACTCTAGGATTGGCCCTCCATCTCGGTTAACTTCTAATCGTTTAGGTGTTGGGACATTCATGTGGTCCAGTATGCGCAAGCAAAGTCGCCTATCCCACAGCACCTTTTGCATAGGTAGATCGTTGACACAAAACGGTTTTCGGAGTTTTGCATACGCAATAGCTTTATCCAAGGGGAAGCCGTCTGAAAAGAAGGCAATCAGAAAGTCGCATACAGGCCAATTCTCGACATCTTCGTCGAGAATTACCTTGTCACCAAACACAATGACTTCAAACACACCCTTGGATTGGAGGCGAGTCAAGATGTTTTGACTAGGTTTACTGCGAGCCTTCACATCCAGAGCGCATACACCGATTCTTCCGAGGATTGGGTATGGAGATTCCGGCTCACTAACAGAGCTTGCTGCTGTACTTCCACTCAGCCTCCTAGGTGCCCTACTGGAAGAGCGAGTCGAGGAATGTGTGGCACGGCCGGCATTCTGGTTTTCCAATGGAAGGTCCGATTTGGGTGTTTTGGATTGGGGAGCTTGTGAAGTATTCGTAGTTCCCTTCGATGAATTGGAAGCGGTGGAATCGTTAACAAGACAGGCGGCCGATTGTTCTGGTTGATCAGGAGCTGCATACGAGGACGAAACGGATATTTTCCCAGAGCTTTCTATGCTATCGTTGCGAGAACTGGTATGGCCAGAACGGCCAGTGACCTGCCCATCATTTTGGTCCATTGGAAAAGCACGACACATGGACAGTAGTGTCGGGCGATTTATGGGAGGGACTCGACAAAGCGTGAGAGGAAGCTGGTGTGGAAGTTCAGATCTGGGGCTTCCGGTCCGATTGTGGGGGAGGGGGGTTGGAATAACCGTAGTCAGGTCCTGGCTTTTTTTTTTGTCTTTAAGCAAGAACGGATACCAGCTTAAAAGTAGCAGTCAAGAAAAGACTGGGGGGTTTGGCTCTTATTCCAACGCCGCGGTGAGGATATCCTTGCGACGGGAGTAGATCGACGTTTAGAAAAGAGTGTTGGTCAAAGTCATGACTCCGATAATTTACTTCTACCAGTGGAGAAGTTGTGGTTGCCATTTTTGGAACTTGCTGGAGAATGTTGCCTTCCGTTAACGGGACCAAGCCTATCAAGTGTGAAAGAAGCAGATAGTAGTATTGAATCGCCACCATGGTTCCACTGGGTCTCAGACGCTGTATGATTGCAAGGTATTGATTAATTACATTTCTCTGCCTCCCGACCTTTCTCGGGGGGAATGGAGGACTTGGAACAATAAGATATTATGATGGCGATTTCTGTCAGAAGTTCTGTAGTTATAATGATTACGCCAATCTTTAAATAATTGTGACTAGAGAAGATGGTAGCTCCTCTTGAAAAAAGAAAAGAAAAGAAAGACGATCGGGGGACGTTTTAATTTTCAGGCTATAACCATTTTTATTTCCTATGTGTTATATCCGGCGTATTTGTGACGCTGTAGGATCAATTCCAACCTACGGACGGTACGGGTGATATGAAACCTTGGCTGCGTATCGTCATCAATACCTGGAAATGTGACAATTACAATTCGTACCGATACCCAGTATGGGGTATTCCAATATTCAGCATAAAAATACATAGAAGTAATGATACATACAGTAGGCACTTTGGTATGCCGAGCACGGAGACTCAGCGGGCAAGTTGTCTATTGAGGTTATTTAGGTACGTTACGTGGTTATAATAGGATTGAAAGTATTATTATCAGGCCCTTTTCGCAATTTCGACATCAATTGAATGCAATAATTTGGAGATAATAATACTTATTCTAGATCTTAGGAGGTACTTCACCAATTATCGTTCATGGGCTATCATATCACATGCCCAAAAGAAGCAGGCGGTACGAAAAACGGACAAAAAAAAGTTATTCGAAAACCGGCAGAAAATATTCACCGCTGCAAAAAAATAAGGTTCATCTATCCAGCATATCTTCTTGTCCAGCTCATTTTTTATAGCATCAGCAACAAGCTGCCTGCAATTGTTGGAACGATGCCATCTCTGAATGATGATAGCTTTCAGCTACCACTCGCGAAGCGACAGAAAACAGTCGTGGACCGAGGCGTCAAAAGTTCCCAAAAACCTTTGGGGTCAAGGATTTTTTCACCATTCCGAGTAAGTCGGCTGATGTCGCTGTTGAAACGTCTTCGCACTAATGTTTTCGAAAGACAATAGGCCTGGTGTCGCCCACGACCGTCCCTTTCACATATGTTCGCCTGGGTAAAGCTACTTTTCAGATCACGACTACCGTGGGACATTCTCTGCAGACGTATGATCTAAGACGTGGACTCGGTTTGGTTTTTATCAGCAGCCCAGAGACACCAGAAATAATTACTGCAACCTTTGCCTGGCAGGACAAAGTATTCGCCGCCTGGGGAAATGTTCGACCTGAATCCCCTGGGGGTGTATGGGTCTTCAAGCGAGGCAAGAAAATCGCGTCCTTGGAGATCCCGGAAGATTGCGATGAACCTATCAATCGCCTCCTTGTGTTCGGCTCCTGGATCGTGGGTTGCAGTCGCAACCGCATTTCCGTGTGGAAAAATTCGACCTATGAATATTACACTACTTTAACGCCTCGTCAGACGGGAGATGGCGCCGCTGAACCGGTGTATACGGGTGAGATTTGTAACATGCCGACATATCTCAACAAGGTTTTCGTTGGAAGATACGATGGAGGTGTTGATATATGGAATGTCAGAACGGCCAAAATAGTCCATACGATGCTTCCGGGGCCTCATGGGACCGGAGCTGTGACCACACTTCAGCCATGCCCCGTTCTGTCCCTGATAGCGATTGCGCACAAAAGTGGCTCGGTGACTATCCGCAACATTCAAACCGGCGAGATCATTCTGTCTTTGCGAACAAGTGCTTCGAACACTGAGCCAGTCACCTCGCTCTCTTTTCGAAGCGATGATTTAGGCGCAGGCGAAGATGGTCGGACACCGGGTGTCATGGCAGCAGCATGCCGGAACAGCGGCGATATCACCATGTGGGATCTAAATAACGGAGGAAGAGTGATGGGTGTTCTTCGAAATGCCCATCAGGTATCCAAAAAGGAAATTGGATCAGGGGTCAGCCATGTCGACTTCTTAGATGGGCAGCCTGTACTGGTTTCGTCTGGGACAGACAACGCTCTCCGGACGTGGATCTTTGATGAGATTCCATTTTCGCCAGTTCCGAGGCCTCTTCATTCCAGACGTGGTCACTCAGCGGCTATAAATACCATTCGTTTTCTGCCCTCATCGTCCGACGGTTCAGAGTCCAGTGGGAAATGGCTACTGAGCGCAGGCAAGGACTCTAGCCTTTGGGGTTTTAGTCTACGAAAGGACAGTCAAAATACCGAGCTCTCTCAAGGGGCTGTGGAGTCCAAGGCTAAGAAACTAGCTGGCTCCAACGCAACAGACTTGGCGCTTGATCTCAAAGCCCCAGAGATAACATGTGTTGCATGCTCTCTGAATCGTGATGGGGGCATGGGTATACCGTCGTCGGGCCCGATTTGGGCAAACCCCAAAGTAACAAACGCAGATGCCTCCAACAAGACTGGCTGGGAGAGTGTTATAACTGGTCACCGTGGAGATAAATATGCTCGAACATGGTTCTGGGGGAAGAAAAAGGCCGGACGCTGGGCTTTTGAAACGGGTGACAAGACCGACGTTAAGGTACGGATAACCTCAATCACCATATGGCTCTGAATTTCTTTTTCTTCTTTCTAACTTTTACAATTCTTCAGAGCGTTGCCATTTCGCAATGTGGTACCTTTGCGTTGGTCGGCTCTGCAGGTGGTAACATTGATATGTTTAACTTGCAGTCTGGTTCCCATCGGCAGAGTTTCCCTACAAGAATTCGGCAAAAGAAAAATTTACAGGTGGCCTCTACGAAACATACCAAGGCAGTCACTGGTTTAATGGTTGATGGTTTGAACCAGACCGTCATCAGTTGTGGCCTTGATGGGAAAGTGAAGGTGAGAAAGATCGGTTACAGCTTGCATTTTCAAATTGACTAACTTTCAAAAGTTCTGGGACTTTGTATCCGGTGTTATGATAGATGAGCTCGATTGGTGTCCAATGACTTCTGTCACTGGACTCCGATACAATAGCACGAGCGAATTGGTGGCATTCAGCTGTGACGATCTCTCGATTCGCGTCGTTGACATTGAAACTAGAAAGGTTGTACGTGAATTTTGGGGGTGTGTTGGTCAGGTTAACGACTTCGCCTTTTCCCCCGATGGGCGATGGATCATCGCTGCTTCCATGGACTCCATAATCCGAGTATGGGATTTGCCAACGGGCCATCTTATCGACCTCTTTCGAATTCCTAGCACGTGTACTGCATTAGCCATGTCGTCGACCGGTGAATACCTGGCTACTGCTCATGCTGACGGACTTGGCGTTAGTCTTTGGTCTAATCGAAGCTTGTTCGTTCCTGTTTCCACGCAAAATGTGGAAGAAAACGACGTGTCGGATGTCGGCGTCCCGACTATATCTGGAGAGGGTGGCACAGGGGCTGTCGACGCAGCCTTTATTGACGATGTTGAAGGATACGAAGCAGAGGGCCCCGTTATTTCTCCTGAACAGCTCAGCCGGGATATGGTGACTCTTAGTGTTGTTCCAAAGAGTAAATGGCAAACTTTGCTTCATCTGGATTTGATCAAGGTATTTTCCACCCAATTATTATTCCTATTCCCACACTATCTTTCCAGAGCTAACATCATCGCGATTTAGGAACGCAATAGGCCAAAAGAGGCACCAAAGGCTCCTGAGAAAGCGCCCTTTTTCCTTCCGACTGCTCCAGAAAAGAATAGCGCGGAAAATGCTACTGCGGATCTCCTGATGGATGTGACCGCCTCGGAGCGCTCACGGATTGCAAAGTTACAGAATGGCATGAACAACCGTGCCTCGTTGTCCCAATTCGGCGTGCTGCTCGAATCTGGTCGTTTATCTTGCGATTTTACGCCTTTTATCGATCACCTGAAGTCATTGTCTCCGGCAAAGGCCGACCTTGAGATCAGGTCTTTGGACCCCCGCACACAAGAAGGCTATTCTGAATTGGTGGACTTTATCAACGCTCTATCTAGCCGTCTCTCTAAAAAGATGGACTTCGAGCTTACCAATGCCTGGATGGCAGTATTTCTCAAGGTACATTCTGATACCATAGCAGGATGCTCCGATCCTGACATGGAAGGTGGCGATGTATTGAAGGAGGCTCTGTCTGCATGGGGCCAGGCGCAACAGCGAGAAAGCCAACGCCTAGCTGGATTGGTCGGGTACTGTCGCGGAGTGGTTGGGTTCCTAAGATCTTCTCGCTAGCCATCCTTTGATGTCGGTTTTGGAGTTGTATAGTTTTTTTGTTTCCAGGCCACACACATCCTCATTTGCATTCTCAGTGTTTTACATACCACCTAGAGTAGGATTGAATAACATATTTTCAAGATTCTATTCCATTATCAGAAGTTCATACAAATTATTTGCCCCTCCACTCCGAATCTTCTTGGTAGGGCGCTGATCCGATGATGATACTTGCTTAACCTTTGTAGCATCTTTCGATGCGGCAGTTTCATCACTAGCCTCAGTGAAAGGGGAAACGGGCATTCGATACAATTGACGCACGAACTCATTCACCGAGGACTTTTCTAGAGAATCTCCTGCCATCTCATCAATAGGCATCATCAGGCTATGCAAGGGTGGAAGGCCTGCAAGCAAAGACTTCGCTTGCAGAACAATGTCGTTAGTAGGCTGTAAAAACACAAGTAGCTGGCTCAGAATTCTAAGCGAATACAGCACAGCCCGAATTTGTGCCACAAGGTGGATATCCGCCCAGTTCGGTTTTTTGCCCATCCGACCCAGACGGAGGAATCGAGTCAGCTGCCCCGAGTCTGGAAGGCTGCTTGCTGGCAGTTCTCTAAAAACCTCGGAAACTGCAAGCTTTAACCAGTATATCTGTGAGTCAAAGCTACTTTGGGAGCTGTCTTGAAAGGATTTCAGGTAAGTTCCGACTCTCGCCAGCTCTGATATAATCCAGTCACCATCGCCAAGAGGGACCCTATCCACAACCATTCTTCCACCACGCCGCACAACTTCGTTGACAGATGAGAGCTGCTCATGGGTTGGCCGGGATGCATTAAGAATGGAATATCCAAGGTTCCTAAATATACAGCCCTGCGTCCATGCGCATCGTCTTGTATGGTCTTCCGTCAGGACGGGGAGGTAGATATAAGGGGTTTCTGACTGCGGGTTAAGAACTGTCTGCAGCTCATACTGCCAAAACAATTCCGAAACCCTCGTGTCGAGATCCCCGGCCACCTGCACACCTGAACCTTGCGGGTCGTTGCATACATCGGAGCGATATTCCTTGATGAATGACTGGTATTCCGTGTCATATACTGACCCGTCACACCTGGTTTTCGACCGGTGTATCAAATCTGCAATTCCCATGCTTGGATTGTTCACTAGTTCGTAGGCCAGTCTAAGAATGTTTGGAATTCCTAAACGACGAGCAACTGTGACAGGGCATAAATGCAAGGCTTTGACTTCTGATGCAGCCGGGTCTAGAGGGTCCCAGCCCACCATTTCGACCGAATTCAATAGCACGACTGATCCGTCCACGCCCAGGTCGTACAGCAAAAGGTCTGAATCATTCGTCAATATGGCACAGCTAGTGGTTCTGGCCACACGGGCACAGTGGGCATCTGCTTCCCCTGGAACCATCACAGTAATACCAGCCCAGGGAAACTCTTCGATATTAATCTGAATGATGTTAAAATCATCTTTAACAGCGTTCAGGATAGTGTCTCGATTCCACCGGTGTCTAAGGTCTTCAAAAACTGCCGGCACCATAAACGGATTTTCGGGTACGCCATTCAAGTTGGTGGGCAACGGTCGGCAGGAAAAGACGTGAGCAGGATTGACTGGGCGTTTAGGTGAGCCCTTGTGAGTTGGCTCAATAAATTCTGTCGGCGCTCTGGTGCGGAAATTTTCGACCCTCCTCCTTGTCTTTTCTAATCGTGCAAGTCGGGTCTGACGTTTTTGTGAAGGTAAAGCGCCATCGAAGCATATCTCTTGTCTGCCGGCGATTAGTGAAAGAAATTTACGACCCGGGGGGCAGTTGATACATTTTCACCCCAAGAAGGGTCAATTGTAATAGATATACCATAACCCCACGGCTTACCTCGTCGCAAGTTGGTTGAACCTCCAGGCGGCAAGACATTCTTGAATTACGGTGGCAAAGCAGTCGTGAGAAGACATGGTAAACAAGGCTGGGCCCATCAATTACAATGGATGCAACGCAAGCCAATCCTTCTCTCTCGTCATTTTTGCTCCCCTGTAGCACAGCCGTCTCCGAAAAGGGGATCAGGTGTCTGGTGAGATGTGGTATCCCCATAGTTGCTGGTAGTGGATGATGTACAGCGCTTGGGATTGTTTCGAGCTGTCCTCTCTGTTCCACAATCGATCGCTGATAACTAATGGCTTGACTCCCATGCCATGATTTCCCCTGCGAGAATATGAGACCGCCTGAAGTCCCACGATCACTCGATAGTAAAATCTCCACCAGAGTTCGGGATGAGGGAAGAAAATGAAGCATGGATGGAAGGCGGTGAAGGCGCACATACAAAATCCGGCCGCATAATGTATAGAGTTGTGGATTGAATGACAATAAATTATGAGGGCGAGAAACCAGTAACGAAGAAAGTAAATTCCAAGTCAACAACACTCTATGGGTATATAAGGCCACAACACCGGCATTGTTCGCTAAGTACAGGTTGAAAGAAAAAACATATCCCGGACTTTTCAAAACACCAGAAACTCTCCACGTTGCAGCATGGCTCGAAAACAAACGAAACAGGACAAGGTAAAAGAAACATATTAATAGAATCTCACTGGGGCACAAGAAACCAATCTCGACAGAGCGAGAGGAAAAGCTATGCCCCCTAAAGCAGACCAGACAGAGGAAGCTCAAAAACTTCAGTGTTCATCTCATGTTTATGAACATCAAGTAGATGAGAGCCCGACTGTCATCACATAACACGGCAAGAACTGCCATGTTGGACTACTCTAGGCTTTTTTCCCGCTTTTAAAGCCTTGTTCAATTTCGCACGGTTGCCACTACCCACCATCCACATCGCGAACGAGCCAGGATCAGGCTTGGGTCGAGCCGCTTTCTTTGCGCCTAAGGGTACATGGGTTAGAATATACGAAGAAAGGACATTGCATCACTGGGGCACATCAACAGCTTTAAGAATATGGAGACATACCTGCAGCTTTCTTGGCTGCCTCAGCGTCGGCCGGTGCTGCGGCGTCTGGCGGGGGAGGATCTTCCTTGGGTGGTTCTGGTATCGGCCACATGTGCATGGTTATAGCCCAGTCAGGTTCGATTACTGTTTCCCACACTTGAGGAAGTATTATATCTCCATTAGGACCAATCAGATCATAGTGCCCCTCGGCAACATGAGGTCCAATAACCTCGATATGCAAGAACGCTTGGCGAATGAGTTCTTCCATGCCCTTTTTTCAAAGTCGTCAGATATACGCCTTGGTACTTTTGGATTGTGACTTACTTACCTGCCAAGTGTAACACAAATCGTAAGGAAAGCTGAATTTTCTGCCCACTGCATCTTTGAACTTGATCGGCTTTTTCTTCTCCGGGGGTTTGTTTGCATTGGCTGCGTCAATTGCTTCTTGGGTTGCCGCATTTGCTGCTTCCAGCTTAGTTGCTGCTTCTAGGGCTGCTGCTGCTGCTGCATCCTCTGCTTCCTTCTTTGCTTTCGCTGCCTCATCTGCAGCTTTTTGCTCTGCTTCAGCTTTGGCAAGAGCTGCAGATTCCTCAGATATGTGTTTCTCGCGAGCTGCTTGCATCTCTCTCGCATTTCGTTCTGCAGCTTCTTGTTGGATCGCAGCTCGCTCATTGGCCTCTCGTAAGTCTTTGGCCTCACGTTCCATCCTTTCCTCCAATATCAGCTTCTCTAACCGGGCAATTGCCTCATCCTTTGCCGGATCCGCCATGGTGGATCCATGAGGGCCAGCTGGTTCGATTTGGCTCGGGGACGGTACACGAGGGTAGGCGTTAAAATAGGGCGGGACCATTCCAGGGACCATGCCATACGGTTCTCGGAAATGATAGTAAGCTCCCGGTTGGTAAGAAACCAATTCATGTGGGCTCATGGAGCCACTGAACGGAGATGGATTATGTGGTGGAAGACCATGTGTCAGCGGATGCTGCGTTTGGCCATGCCCTTCGCTTCTAGAGCGAGACGAGGTACGAGTTTGGTGTGCGGGGTGTGTGGGGTGTGCCGGATGTCCAGGGTGGCCATCATGACCCAGAAATGGTGGCATGGGACCGTGAGGCTGTTGCAGTTGGTTATAAGGATATGCCGAATGGTTGTATTGGGCGGGCTGCCCATATTGGTTATGATGGCCTAACCGTATGAGCTGGTCGGACGGGGGGGGTGCAGCGTTAGGGTGGCCGAACTGAGAATGGGGGACGGCGCCATTGGGGTACACGTAAGAGGGCCCCGGGGATGAGCTACTGGCATACCCTGGGCCCTGGCCAGCTTGTGACCAAATTTTTCTTTCGTGAGATGGTCGGCCGTAGGGGTTCCCATATTCTTCCGCCGAATCCACGCTTTCAGGCGACTCGGGAGACGGAGGCCGGCGTCGATGTGAGAATTGCGCACGTTCCTGTAGAAACTGTTGTCTTGCGGGGTGGTGTCGACGGCCCGACGCCGAGCCATGGGTCGGGTTACGACTCCGCGTACGGTGAGAGGTTCTAGGCCGAGAGGCCGAATCAGATGGTTTCAGCTCGTCTGGGTAAGGTAGGTGGGCCCATTCATCGTAGGGGTCGTGATAATCGTTCTCAGAAGGCGGGGAGACCTGAACGCCAGAGGAGTCTTCCTCATCAGATAACGAGGAATCGTCCGAGCCATGTAGGCTAGGGCCAATGGTGATGTTGAATCTATATAGTGGTCAGATACATGTACATGAGTGAACGATTAAGAGAGAGAGAAGGAAGGGGGAGGTTAACCCCCCGAGGGAAGACAAACGGCATGAAGAATGGCTAGCTAGGGATTTCCGCAAATCCCAATTCCTTGTACAGCGTGTCTCAAGCGGGTTTCGGTTTTTTTTTTCAGTATATATGCCAGAGGTAAAGACAGGCCCTCCTGACATTCATGTTTGTTAACCGTTGTCTTGTGGGTTAATGGCAAATTGTAGAGTCGCCGCAAGAGTTCGGATCTTCCCAAAAGACGATTCTTTTTTAAAGATTAGGCGGTAACTCGAGATGGCTTACACAAACCACATTCAAAGCTAGTCTGATTTGAAAGGGTGTGCAAGTGGAATAAGAAGAGCGGAAAAGAGGGGCAAAAGTACTGAAAGTTAGGGAGTGGGGGTGAACAGGGGTGAACAAGGGCGGAGAGAATGTGGTGAAGGAAACAAACAAAGGAATGGGAGAGACTCAAGAGAAAGCCAATACTCAGAGTAGGTAGGTATGTATGTATATGCAAAAGAAGCAGGAGTGAAAGAAGAAAAAATAAACAATCTAAGATGAGGAATTAAGAAAAATTTAGGGAGGAAAAAAAAAAATCCTGCCTGATCAGGTCGATTGTTGGGCCTAGAAGTGGAATTGGGCATATGGCATCTTACCGCCACAGCCTTTGGTCTTTTTCAAGTCAGGCAGGCAAGGATAGTTTTAAGATGTTCTTCATACGGTCCAGTTAGGTACAGAACGTTCCAGATGCCTCTTCTTGATACCTACTTAAGATGCCCAAGTGCCCAATCACCATTCAACCTCCTATGAAGCCTAGAAAAGTAGGTAGGTAGATAAAGTAGGTAGGGATACAAGTAGATTGAGGGGGAAAAAGCTAAGGTACCGACCGACTAGTACTACGTGATGTAGAAGGTAGTAAGGTAGGTAGGTTACTCTGTCCTACGCCACTACTAGGGATCTGTCTGGTCCAGTCTTATGTACCAACGTCAATGGCAATGGTAATAATAGACTGTGGGCCGGTTTGAGCCGCCTCAAACCTGCTCATGATGTATGTAAGTGAGGTATGTATGTACCTAACCTACGACTACATACAGAGTCGTGCCCTATCTTAGGTACCGGCAATTAGTCACATAACATTGGGCAGTCAGCCAAAGACACCATCAACCCTATGTATGTGTATCATTCAATCATATGGTCTCGGATTTCTTTATTTTTTTATTTTCTTTATGAAGACAATAAGCCGCCTCTTATTTTTATCTTTAGATCCTTGTCTGGAACTAATCTAAGTAGGCTCTAGGCACTTACTGGGGGAACCTAAGATGCGGATTGATAAGTATTGATACCAAGTCTACCGAGTGACGTCAGAAAACATACAACAGCCAAGCTCTTTTGGCGTGGGAACAGACCACCAAAGCTTGTAAAAATGGCCCTTGAATGTGAAATATAGGTTGAAATATATATATGGAATGAATCGGGCTATCCTATCGATAATATGATTCACTTTTGAGTGTCTATAATTCTCACAAGTGAGGGAGAAGGTACATCTTGTTCCTGCCATCATATAAGATGGATCTATTATTGGCATTTATTATGTACCTTGAAAATTGGTTGTATTAAGTATAACTGACAGTCCTCGACCACAACAAACTGCTGGTACTACGTAAGTCTGTTGTTCGTATCCTCTTCGCAGTATGTAGTTCCAAAGCAACAGCCACCCATACAGTCCTCTTGCACGAACAAACGAGTATTTAGACCATAGCACCACGCAAAGCGTCTCAGGAAACTGTAATCGTATTGATTCTATGACTTGCCACAAGGGTTGGGCCCGCCTCAAGCTTAAGCAGGATTTTTTATGCGGTCAAGAAGTGCCTTTGCTGCTATGAGCTCGGCTTGCTCAACTTCCCAGAGTTGATGATTCAAAGAACGGTGCTGGACAATGTTGTCAAGTTTTTCTGTGGCAAACGCATTCAACTTCGCGAATGTGTCTTTGGAAATTATACCGCTCCCTAAGGCTGGTGTGGACTCCTGCACAAGATCGCTCGCATGCTTGCTCTCTGAAAAGGGGGATGTAGCCTAAGGTAATGTGATGAAAGGTATTAGTCAAGAGGCACCACACGGGCGGCACGATGGTGCTGGAGGACGATTAGGCTAACTTACCAGGGCCAACCCATATAAGCCTCTCAGGTAATCATCGCAAAGTTCAACACTTCGGCAAAAATAGCGTATAGACTTTTCTAATACCCGGCAGGAGCTGTCGCCTTCCGAAGAACAGGCAGAGGTGTACAGAAGTTCGCCCAACCTGGCATGGACCTGGGAAAAATGTCAACGATGTGTCTTTTATTTCAAGAGGGAGAGGGGTTGAGTCGCACATTCCAAGCATTAGGGACAATCAGTAGGGCTTCCTCCAGGCAGAAAACAGCCTGTGAAGTCATCCCTTGTGATCGATATAGGTCCGCAAGTTCGCACCAGGACTCTGCGTCCGTGGGTACGGCCTTTAAGAGCTCCACCAGCCCCCCAATGGCCTCAGCGGGCCTAGCCAACGAACGTAGCAGCGAAATACGGCGCTTCAGTATTGGCTATTCGCAGGTTAGTGATATCACCAAAAAATCAGGACTAATACCTACGATGTTCATGGGGTTTTCGGAAAGCGCATCATTATGTTTACGCAGGCATTCTTCCAGATCAACTGGCTTCCCTGAAATGGCCTCCTCGTACAAGCCACGGAGACCTTGTATCCTCTCATTAGAAGGGCCGAATCGTTGTGTTAGCTGGTCAAGACACTTGTGAGCTGATTCATCATCGCCCGTCTGGAGGCAGGAGAAGAAAAGCTGTTCTATCGTGCCATATTTTGCTGGGTCATCTCTGGTGTGTGTCGCAGAAAAGATGCTATCCGAGTCCGGTGCTGCCTGTTTTTGGCCAAGAATCAAAGGGGCTTGCTGGGAGAAACGTAGTGTCGCAATTAGGTTTGAATGGTCAAGCGCGTACGGGTCAGCAGTAGCAGCCGTCATTGTGCTGAACAGGGCCGATCCTGTGGGGGCAGATTCAACAACAAAAAGGCTGTCAGAAGAAGAAGAGAGATGGTTTTGCCAAGCGTGTCCTGTTTAAACTCCTTGTGCATAAACGCAAGTTCGAAGCCGCATGTTGGCATCCCGATGGTTTGGTGCGGGGGACAAGCTTAATCCGGTTCCCGTGACCGAAAGGCCCAGATCAGAAGATAAGGAAGATCCCGCCATCATCATCATCATTATAACCCCAACACGGACAAATTGTCGCCAATATTCCTGGAAGACATATAACACACCTTTCGATCTGGGAATAAAGAATCATAATTCAAATGAAGCACCCTGAAAACCCCTTGGACAAGAGTTTAGGATTCAAGATCCTCGCGGCGCTACACAATGTTAGTATCGAATCCACGAAGAAGAAAGATCTTTGCCAACATTATGGTTGAATCAGGTTTGAGAAATCACTTTATGACCTCATAAAAGGTCTTCGAAACCACAAGGGATCAGAAGAGGACTATATACAACACAGTCTAAGAGAATGCAAGGCCGAAATCAAGTCACAGGACATGGGTATGCCCATTCGGTTTTATCTATCTCCCCCTCATCGCAACTAACTTAGTGTTTCTAGATAAGAAGGCCACGGCATTGTTGAAATTGATCTATTTAGAAATGTTTGGATACGATATGTCTTGGGCTTCATTCCATGTCTTAGAAGTCATGTCATCCACGAAATATCTTCAGAAACGGTCTGGCTATCTTGCCGCAGTGCAGAGCTTTAGGCAAGATACTGAAGTGCTGATGTTGGCAACGAACCTCTTAAAAAAGGTTAATGAAACAAACACACCTTCCTTCCCATTTCTCCATTATTATCTGTTCTAATGATCTCAAAGGATTTAGCGTCCTCGAGCATTCCAAACATGTCATTGCCTCTCCTATGCCTACCTAGCATGATCACGACTTCTCTCGCTATGTCGTTACTGCAAGATGTCTTATCTCGCATCTCCCACTCGCATGCTGCAGTTCGCAAGAAAGCGGTCGTCTGCTTGTACCGCCTCGCCCTAGTTTACCCGGAATCGCTCAAGTTGGCATGGCCCAAACTGAAGGATCGTCTCATGGATGATGAGGAGGATGGGAGTGTCACGACTGCGGTCATAAATGTTGTCTGTGAGCTTGGGTGGAGAAGGCCGGAGGATTTCCTCCCACTGGCACCAAGATTCTTTGAATTGCTTGTTGCCGGAGGTAACAATTGGATGGCGATCAAGATAATAAAGCTTGTAAGCTATCTTAATAACCCCCGGGGTTCTTTTCTGACAGAACTAGTTTGCTACGCTTACTCCGTTGGAGCCGCGGTTGACACGGAAACTTCTCCGGCCACTAATGAACATAATACAATCAACCACCGCCATGTCATTGTTATACGAGTGTATCAACGGCATAATTCAGGGAGGAATCTTGGATGGTGATGGTGGGCTTGAAGAGCAAGATGAGATTGCAAGCCTGTGCGTGGGAAAGCTCCGGGGAATGCTAGTCACAGATTCTGACCCCAATCGTAAGTTAATTCTTCCACTTGAAGATGTCACCCATGTTGACGACGGATTTTTAGTCAAATATGTTGCATTGCTTGCATTTAACAGAATTGCTGTCCCATATCCTGTCATGGTATCAGATCACCGCGATGTAATCATGAACTGTCTCGAAGATGCCGATATCTCAATTCGCTTGCAAGCCCTTGAACTCGTCGCTCGAATTGTTACTAGCGATACTCTTCAACCAACTGTACATCATCTTTTGGATCAACTACGTCAAGTCGAACATATTGAATGGGGCGATTCCGATACTCCCACCCAGAGCCCTAACGGGTCCCCATCAAACCCTCTCCCCTGCAGCTACAGAGTTGAAGTGATCAACCGAATTTTGGACATTTGTTCCTACAACTACTATTCGGAATTACTCGACTTTGAGTGGTATGTGGATGTCTTGATACAATTGGTGAAGCTACTCCCCTCGGATGGCGGAGACTACCGCATCGGGGACATCATGTATGAAAGTGAAAACGCTCCGGCAGCTGCAAGCGCTTCAAGAATTGGATCCGAAATCCGCAATATTGCCGTCCGTGTAAAGGACGTCCGGATGGAGACCACTCGGGCGGCCGAAACACTAATATTGAGTGACAGCGGAAATGATCTTTTTTCCACTGTGTCCAATCCTAACCACAATGTCCTAGGTTGTCTTGCGTGGGTCGTGGGTGAATTTTCGGAACACCTTTTAATCCCCGATCAGACTCTCAAATTACTGATAGATTTTTCATACATGCCATTATCTCCAAGGACTATCTCGCTCTGTTTACAAGCTATACCGAAAGTCCTCGTGCGACTTATCAGCAATAATGCGTCAGGTTGGAATCCTTTAAGGAAGGGCGAGACGTCTCTCTTATTGGCACAAATTATCGGGGTACTCGATGCTTTAGCATCACATCCCGACTTGGATGTGCAGGAGAGAGCGATTGAGTTCTTGGAAGTTATGCGCCTAGCATCTGACGCTGTCCATTCGGGATCGCATGGGGAGGATGGGGTACCGCCCTTACTGGGATATTTACTTCCTAGCTTATTTTATGGCCTCGAATTGAACCCGGTCTCTGCAAACGCTCAGCACAAGGTGCCTTTGCCGGGAGACCTTGATCTTGATCAGCCATTGAATTCCAACATCCGACAGCTGTTCCAAGAGCATGATAAAACTCCCTTTTCCATCGAAGTTCCACGATCCTTACAAGATTTCTACTACATCAAAGACACGCCAACGTTAAGCAAGCAACAAGCTGAAGTCCCTCAATTTGATGCGCAATCGGGCTCATATCAAAAAATCACCGAAGGTCTCTTTCAAGAATCGACTACTTGGACGAAGCGGAGGGTCGAGCGCAAGGAGAGAAATCGGGACGATCCATTTTATATCGGTGTTGACGATGATTCGTCTGGAGTATCCACTCCCTTTCACCAAGCCTTGAACGCTTCTAACGGTACAGAGCTTGACATTGACTCGATCCCGATAATCGATCTGAAGTTAGACGATGTCCAGAGTTATCATCAATCCTCTCAAGGGTCGCGTGAGAATGTGAAGGCTGCCAAAACATTTCCGAGAAAGTATAACATCATTCCTGACGAAATGATCGGGGCCGATGATGTGGGTCTTGAACGTGTTAAAGCCCCTAATAGACCCAAAAGACAATTACTTCAAGTCGATTCAAGCGGCTTGAAAAGCTTTACACTAGGGGAAGAGGCTGCACATCCTGGAAGTTCTGGAGCTTCCCCAAAGGCCGGGCATGAAACTGAAATGGCTATAGCAATGAAGGAGGTTGAAAGAGTACGGTTAGAAATGCAAAGGGCTTCTGAACGTATTCAACCGAAAGGCATTCCTGCAGAGGGGACAATGGTGAAGAAGAAGCGAAGGGTTAAGAAATCCGCGGTTGGTCAGCAGCGAGATACTACTGGTCTGTCGAACAAGGACGACGCCTCGCTAGCCATTGACAATACGCAACAGCAGACACGGTCTCAAAAATCCAAAACAAAGAAGAAAGTGAAAGGCAGCCAGACAGAGCAATGACTAGAATTTTGAAACCCGTTCTTGATATCGCCTGAGCTTTAGTTGTTAGGTTTCATTTTTATTTTTATTTTTTTTGGGCGCCATTCTTTGGTTGTATATAGCGTGGGAAGTAGATTTATGATACCGATTTCATGATGCAGAAATCAATTCACTTTCTCTTCAAAAACAGAATTATTTGTGCGCGAGAGGTACATAGGGCCCATGTTGAGGATATGAATTATGAAAATTGGATTTTTCGAGTTCGTTACCTAGGGATATGTTTGGTGAGGATGGGAATCAACAGTTTATGATGGATATTTGCTAGCAGGCCGGCTGTTCAAGTATATTTTCTCTCAGCTAAAAAGGATCCACAAACGCCAATGTTGCCGACTAATAGACGGGGGTGGTGGTGGGAGACGAGAAACATTTATACAGTCAACCGTTTGACCATCGAGACGGCAGTGGACCATATCTCTGGAATTATCCGCAGAAGTTCGAATGCAAGACCACCACAGACAACGAAAGCAAGTATCACTGTCAGCTGTTAGCCACATGATCCCATGTTGGGTCATACCAATCAGTAAATACATACCCACCCATCCAATTGACAACGGCGATTTTGAGGATTGTTTTTGTTTCACGACGGTCTTTCCTTTGCCACGCTTTGCAGCCTCGCTTTTGGCAAACCGTTCATTTGATTTGCGTTGTTGGGGGGTTTGAGTCTAGATGATTGGAGTGAGTATACTGACTGTCTGTATGACTGAGCCACGTCGTGGATATTAAGGGGGGAGATAACAAACCATGATGATTATCTGCTGCTCCTCGGGTGAGTGACGTCGGTGGATTTTTGAACACTGTAGCTACCAGCTGTGACACAGATAATAACAATCTTTTGCATCTACAGAGGAATAGGTGGTATGGTGTTGAGCAATAAGGAGTCCGGTGGGTACTAATTAGTTCGGAGGTATTATTGTTATTATTATGATGATGCGGGCAAGCAATGCGGAGAACAGGCCACGTTGCGACCTGGCAAACTAGGGACTTTTACGCAGGGGGGAACAGAGAACATGGAGTATGCCAGATTCCTGCGGTTATTCAAGGATTCTTTCGAGCAATGGCTCTCTCGCTCGCTCTCCATCCGAATTGTATCTATAATAACTAACATTCTCATGCACTTTCAGAGAACTCCTTACTGGGGTCATCTCCAGTAAACTACCTAAGGTATACTGGCTACCTCTTTCTATTAATCATAGAAGAAACCAAACTCTTTCCATAGAACATCTAGATAGAACGAGGTGAGCTAGGATATAAAATATAAAACACAACTCATTTGGCTGATTTACAAGCGTTTCATTCAATGTTAAAATATAATAAGTTGCCCCTCACTCTTTTCAAGTCATTCATCACTCGCTGGTTGATTTAATAATACTGCCATAGTGTACCGCTTTGTAAATATATGGGTATGTACCAGCTTGCCGCTTGATCCAGCTAAAGGTAGGCAATTATTTCCTAACCGACCCCTCCGCTTAAGCCACTAAGCCGCCGGGCTCGCGCTAGGGCGCGACCCTGCCGGCTTGATGAGCAGGCTATCTCAATAATAAAAATTTTTATAAATTATAATATTTTGTCTTCATGTCTATTACTAATCACTAACATATCTAGTAATTATTATAAAATAGAGAATTAAATCAATAAAGTCCTTAACTTACTTAATATCTAAAAAAAACTAAATATCTCGAAAATAGCGCACTAATTTAATATATTTTATAGTTATTTTTCTAGATACTATAATAGTATAAATTCTTACAGTATTTAATTATCTCTAAATTTAAAACTAAATAAAACTTAAAATCTTATTTTATAATAGATAAATATTAATTTTATCGCTAATTTATATACTATTTTAAATATAAAATAAAAAAAGAAAGAGCTATAAAATTAAAAAAAAATAAACTTATAATTAAGTTGTGAAGAATCTACTAATACAGGGTAGATTGGCCTGTTAATCAGGTAAATAGTAGAAAAAGATATCACTGAATTTAATCCTAGACTGATTTTTAAGATTTTTAGAATTAGGGGAATTCTTTAGATAATTAATATACAGGGGGGCCTCCCTCTATTCTTATAGATAGAATAATAATAATATTTATGATTTTTTTCTCTATAGAGATAAAGAGGCAGTAAGATAAAAAAAATTAGAATATATAATATTAATATAATTCTATTAAAACTAATAAGAATTTTTATTTATCTTTTACCAGAACTAGTATACTATTTAAATTAGTATATCAAGTCTATAACTATCTATAATAACTATATATTTTTTTATTTCGGCTGTCTCAGCCGAATAACCTCAGGATTTCTTAATTATACTAATATAAGTAGATTAATTTAATTTTCAGTCGATTCAAAGAAGAAATAATCGAGAAAAATAGTAATAAAATAAAGATATAAATTTATTTTAGTAAAGTAAATAAAGACGTGTTATTTTAGAAAAAAAAAATTTTATTATTATTGTTTAACTGCTGCACTGTCATACTGCTGACCACTCGACCAAAAGGGTGACGCCACACCCAGCGGTGATGGCTAGTAGTAGAAGTAGTGCAGTAGTAGTAGTAGAAGATAGCTAGCCGACCTGGCATAGCCGCTCTATCCGACAATTATTTTTTTTATACTTATTTTTTTTTTTTAATTTATATATTTTTTTGGTATCTTAAATCTATATTTTATTTAAATTTTATAATTAAAATATATTTTTAAAACTATTCTATTTTATTTATTATATTTTATTATAATTTATGTATTTATATTATCTATTTTTTAATTTACTTTTATATACTTTATTTAAGAATATATATAAAAGAATACTCTCTAAATATAGTTTAATTTAATATTTTTTTAATTAACTATTTTTTTAATATAACTATATTTATATTATATTATTAGTATTCGATATATAAATTTCTATACTTATCAGTATATTTTTTTTTTAATTAGTAGAGTTTTATTAAATTAATTATAAAATATAGATATCAGCTAACATACTAAAAAATATAAAAAAACTTAATAATATTATTATTAAAAATTATTATAAAATTTTTTCGTGCGAGCCTGTTAAACTACTAAAAAAATAAGAATCTTAATATAAAAATAAATTCTATAGTTCTGTCAAGGTACAGGCTCGCGGGTTAGGAGAAATAGGATCAATTAGCAGCAGGCTACTGATCAGACTATATACAGACTAATAGACAAGACGTAGCTCAAGATTTAAAAACTAGATCGATCTTAAGCTATTAAATATACAGGCAAAAGCGGTTAGAGATAGATAGTTAGCTTAGACAGAATTCTTTCTAAATTAATACTATAATAGTATTTTTTTTCTTATAACCGAGCTTTATTAAGACCGGGATCGAGCTTAAAAAAATATTTTAGATAGAAATTATTAATAATCTAGCTAGTATAAATAATATATATAGCAGGCTTTATAATTAATTAATTATAATTTACTTATTTAATAATATATTTTAGACGGGGATCTCTATACTTTTATTATTTTTAATAAAAATCTATAATATTTTTTATTTTCTACTTTTTTAGTTCTTCAATTTTGACTGACAGAAATAATTCAGAATATTAATTTAGAATAGAGTCTTTGATTACTAAATAGAATAAATTTATATAGAATACTAGATAAATTTTTATATTAATAAATAAATCTAATCTATAAGTATATAAAGATATTATTATAAATATTTAAAATAATTTTAGAAATTTCTAGTTAAGCTTTTTTTATAGATAGAGAATTTAAATATTATAAATATTTAATTATACTTATTAATTAATCTAATATTAATATATTAAGTAATAATAATAATTAATAAATATTTTATAATAAATTTATATAGAGATTATTTTTATATAATAAATTTTATAATTTTCTATATTTTTTAAAAGAAGTTTTTAGTATCTTATTAAATAAATTAAATAAATATTTATAATATTTAAATATTAATTAAATAAATTAAAATAAGTTATTTAATTATAATTTTAATTTTTATTAAATTTATTCGAAATCTATTTTTTCTTATTGTAATTTTTAGAAAAGTAAAATTTTTTTTATAAACTTATTTTTTAATATTTTTATAAAGAATCTCGCTTTATATAATTTTTCTAATATTAATTAAATATAATAAATATATTTAATTCGAATTTAACTATAGATTAAAATATTATTTAAGTATACGATATAAAATATATTAAAATATTTTATTTTTTTTAAATTATTTAAAATTTCCTTAATTAAAGATAATAAATAATAATCTTTTACTATCTAAATATTTAGAATATAATAATTAATACAGAACTAAAGTTTTTTTCCGAGTTTCTTTACAAATAAGACAGGAAATACTATAGAAAATAAGTTTAGTCGAATAAATCTTTTTTTTAGATTATCTATTAATTATTTACGTAACACTATTAATTTATTACAGAATATTAAATAAAGAAGTCTAAATATAGAGCAGAATCTTTTAATTAACTTAATTTTATAATTATAGACTTAATATAAAGACAATTTTTTTATTTTTTAAAGAGAGAATATATCTTTAAAATCTATAAATTTTTTAGAGAATTATTTTTTAATTAATAAAAACTAAATTATATTATCTAAGTTTTTTATTATCGCGATAAATATTGAGTGACTTTATTAGATATATATAGTATGGATTTTTAGAAAAATATAAGTAATATTTTACTCTTCTAAATCTTAAAATCTAAAAGAAAGATAGATAGATGGGGCGTGAGATAATATATTATATATTATTTTAGTTTTAAATAATCGAGTAGAGATATTACAGTATTTCTAATAAAATTAATTATTAAAGTGCAGAAAGTAAGAAGTAAAGCTAATATAAAAATTATATATTTTAAATTATAGAAAACCCAGTATAATTAAAAAATAAATAAACTAAATAATAAGAAATAAAATAGATTAGTTGATATAATTCTAAATTCTTAAAATTAGACAAGTATAGTAGGTAATAGATTTAATCTTATTAATTATTTATTATTATTTTCTATATTAATCAGAATTCGCAGAGAAAACAGATTTAGATAATAATATTTAGTCTATTTTTTATTAATAAAGTATTTTTCGCCCGCTTCTATATCTAAGAGAACATAACTAAATAAAATCAAAAATTATTATATAAAAATAATTAATAGAATTATTATATTAGAGTATTCTAGTTTTTATTTAATTATAAAATCTCTAGTTACGACGATAAATAATTATAAAATACGCAAGAAATCTGTCCAATAATAATTTAAATCAGACTTACTTCTTTTAACTAGTTATATAGATTAAGAGACAGAAAGCAGTCTCTTTAAAAATTAATTAAGAGAAAATATCTTCTAGAAATATTACTCAAAATATCTCTATAAATTAGACTACTAGAGCGAGAATAGTATTTACTAGCGTAATCTCTAATAAAACTGATAGTACAAATAAAATAGATATTAAACTAAAAATAATATTAGATTTAATATTTTTTTAAGTTATAACGGAAATATTCGCCTCTTTTTTTTTAAGTAAGACCGTTCGAGTTTAGAAAATATTAATTTAAGAAGTATTTTTTCTATAAAAATAGATCTATAGATTCAGGAGTATATCTAGAAGATTTTAAGAAAAACTTTCTCAGAATCTCTTTAGCTAGCTAAAAAACTTCTTAATATTATTTCGAAATTTATTAATATCGATTCTAACTATAATCTATAGATTTTTAAGAGTATGATTTATATTACTCTTGAATAAATGTTGACTTAGGAAGAAATCATATAATCGAAAATGAATATAGTGATTTACCTAATCAGGTAATAGAGTCACGATTTCTTAAATAGGAAATAAATAAATGAATATAGTGAAAATAATAAAAATAATAAAGAAATAAATCAGAATAGAAATCAGAATAGAAATCAGAATAGAAATCAATAAGAAATAGAGATAGAAATCAGAAAAAAGAATTAGAAATAGTAGTAAGAATAGTAAAGAAAGACTTAATTCTTCCTTTACTAATCTTCATAATTTAAGAAGATTTCTATCTATATTTATATATAGATTCTCTCATAGAAAGAAGATTAGTGAGATTAGAGTAATTTCAGATTCTAGAATCTCTAGAATTCTTATGTAAATAGACTAGGCCTTAATCAACTAGTCAAAATAACCTAGTTAACTGGTCTGGCCATTTAGTTGATTTAATCAACTAGTCAGAATAATCAAATTATTAGAATTATTAAATAATTCTAGGTCTTTCATGATTTTTATTGAATAAGTAATATCATGATATTAATTCATAAATTTTAATAAAAATTATAAAAAATAATAATTTCATAAAACTTTTAATAAAATTTATAAAATAATAAACTCTATAAAGATTGCAGATTTAAATCCTGCTAGTATTATTTTATTAGACTAATACACCTCCCCAGTTTTTGAATAATAATCATTTATTATGTAAAACTAATAAATAGATCTGATTTATCGATTCTTTACTTTTTATATAAGAATTCTATATAAAAGTAAGAGATATCTGATGTTTTCAAATTTTTGATTATTCTGATGAATTTAACTGATTTAATTGATCAGAAATATCAATCATATTTAGCTGTTTCAGAAAAATTTAATATTTTTATTTTGGTAGTGGCTTAGTAAGCCCATCTACAATCATTTAATTGGTTGCAATCCATTCAATTTTAATTAATTTGTTTTGAATTTCTTGTCTAAGCCAAAGACGGTGAATATCCACGTGTTTTAGACGTGTTTTATATACCGAATTAGGTTATCAGACCAACAATTACAAACAATAATTCTTCAGATTCTAAAAAAATATAATTAGTTAGGTATAGTTACCCGCAGACAGGATATTATATAATAATATAATTTTTAATTCGCGATTAATAACTTACTCTAAAAATATAGATAGCACGTCTTTAGATATCTCTCTACCCATAGTAAAATATTAAAACTCAGCGAAAAATATAGTAAATTCTCTATTTTCTTAATAAAGTCGGAATAAATTATCGCGGATATTTCGAACTAGATTAGAATCTCTAAATATATTCTCTAGCTTTCTCAGAAATTCTTTATAGTTAGATAGTTGATAAGCTCTGTTCTGAATATATAATAGAATCTGAACATAACAAATAGTGTTGGATTGGGTTGGGTTGGACCCACGGTTGGGTTGGGTTGGGGTGGGTTTAGCGCGTGAGTTGGGGCTAAAATTCTGCTAGCATCTAACTCTACCTAAACCCAACCTAACCCAACCTAAGGCTTGGCGTGAGTTAGATCTAAAATAAATAAAAATTTTAATCTAATTTATTAAATTTAATCTAAATTAAGCTTGCTAAGCTTAAATCTAATCTAATTAGATTAGTATATTATCTAATCGGATTAGTTTAGATTAAATTCTAAAATTAATTAGAATCTAACTCTACACTAAATCTAATCTAATCCAACCCAAGGCTTGGCGTGGATTGAGGCTAAAATTCTGTCAGCATCCAACCCACACTAAACCCAACCCAATCCAACACTAATTAGATATACGGGCAAAAGCGGTCAGAGACAGGCAGTCAGCTCGGGCAGAATCCTTCCCAAGCTGGCACCGTGACAAGTTCTAAAATCTACTTTAATTATAATTTTTAAACTAATTAAGATATTTAATAATATTAAAATAACTTATTATAAAAATACTAATTTATAGATTTAAAAAAAATTTAAAATTTATTTTTTTATTTCTATTTCTTTTCAATATAGATTTACTAATTATTTTTTAATTAAATAACTTTCTATAAATATTATAATTATTTTGATATTTATTATACTTTTTTTAATAATATATCTTTATTTCGTCTTCTTTCAGACGATAAAAAATATATAATATAGCTAGCTGCTAAAATTATTTTTAAAAAAACGATTTCGGCTGTTCTATAAAAATTTTTTACTAATATAGATATTATAACTCTAGATTATAAATTTAATAATAGTCTGAATTTTATATTAAAATAGGATTTTTTAGATAAATTATAAATTATGTAGTTAGATTTCTATACTAGTCCGGCGTATTATTACTAAAATATAATAAAAAATTTATATTTAGACTATATTAATAAAGTTTTAATAATATTTTAATTATTTTATACTTTAATATTATCTTTTCTATTATTATACCTAAATAAAGCTAGATTTTCTATAATATTAATATTTTTTTAT
The DNA here is from genome assembly GCA_015844325.1 of Aspergillus nanangensis. Classification (NCBI taxonomy): domain Eukaryota; kingdom Fungi; phylum Ascomycota; class Eurotiomycetes; order Eurotiales; family Aspergillaceae; genus Aspergillus; species Aspergillus nanangensis. The sequence continues at coordinate 51,989 of VCAU01000103.1, read as the reverse complement.
ACTTTCTATTTTATATTAATATATTTTCGACGCGTCTTTAATATATTTTCGCTATAATTTCTCTATATTTTAGTAGAAACTAGTTAATCTATATAAAAAACTACTTAACGCGTTAATATATATATAGTTACATAGAGACGGTCTTAGTATCTTAGACAGCAATCACAATAAAATAATCTTAATACCTCAGACAGCTATATTATATAATTTTTGATGATATATATATTATTTAACTCGAAATTTCTTTAGAAATTTAAAATTGTTAATAATTTAATCTTTTTTTTACTGTTTTTCGTGGTCTTTTTTATTTCCGAGAGAGAAGTAATTTTATTTAATAATTTTATCTATATTAATATACTTATATAAAGTTTTTTTAAAATTATTTTTAATATTTTGAATATATTCTAGTCTCTGTTGCATTAAGAAATTAGTAGTAAAATAAGAAATAATTTTTAATTTAATAATTTTTTAATAAATATTAAAATTTAAATAAAATTAAAAAAAACTACTAAAATTTTTTTTAATAAAAATTAAATATAGATTCTCTAACTTTCTACGGAGTTTTTAAAATTATTTTATTTATTTAATAATATTTTTAAGATTTTATAAAATCTCTTAATTAAAAATATCATTAATTTAAATTATATTAAATAATTATTTTACTAAAAAATTACTCTTATTTTAAAAGACTAATTCTAAAACTATAATATTTAAAGATTTTTTCTGCTCTAAAATAAAATAGAAAGATTCCCAAATTTTTATTATTTTTATTATTATTTAGATAATTAAAAAAGAAGAATTAGAATATAAAGAATCTACTAATATAGAATAAATTAATTTGTTAATTAAATAAATAATAGAAAAAAAAATTACTAGATTTAATTTTAGACTGATTTTTAAGATTTTTAGAATTAGAAAAATTCTTTAAATAATTAATATATAAAAGAGCCTCTCTCTATCTCTATAAATAAAATAATAGTAATGTCTGTAGCTGTTGGTCTGATAAAGTAACACTAGCAGGACTCGAACCTGCAGCCTACATGAAGTTCATTATTTTATGAATTTCATTAAAAAGTTTTATAAAATCATTATTTTTATGATTTTTTATTAAAAATTTTATGAATTAAAATTATGATATCACTTATTCAATAAAAATCATGAAAGACCTAGAATTATTTAATAATTCTAATAATTTGATTATTCTGACCAGTTGATTAAATTAACTAAATAGCCAGACCAGTTGACTAGATTATTCTGACTAGTTGATTAAGACCTAGTTTATTTATATAAGAATTCTAGAGATTCTAGAATCTAAAATTACTCTAATCTTACTAATCTTCTTTCTATAAGGAAATCTATATATAAATATAGGTAGAAATCTTCTTGTATCATGAAGATTAATAAAGAAAGAATTAAGTCTTTCTTTACTATTTTTACTACTATTTTCTGATTCTTCTTCTAATTTCTATCTCTATTTCTTATTAATTTCTATCTTTATTTATTATTGATTTCTATTCTGGTTTCTATTTTTATTTTTATTGATTTATTTATTTCCTATTTAGGAAATCGTGACTCTATTATCTGATTAGATAAATCAGTATATTCACTTTTGATTATATGATTTCTCCTAAAATCAACCTCTATTCGAGATTAAGAAATACTAAAAAATTAATAATATTAATTAAATAAAATTATTTAAATCTATATATAGTATTATAAATAATAATATTTAGAATTTTAATAAAACTAGCTGTTAAATTAATATAATGAAGAATTGATAAATTATCTTTTAATTAGTTAAAAATTTTATTTATCTTAATAGTAATACAAACCGGGAATATATGATTATTATAAAAATAATAAATATTATAAATAAAAAATATTTTTTGTTTATTATTATTTTTAGAAAGATTATATTGAAAAACTAGTTTGATTAAAATCTTAATAATAGTACTTATATTAGAGCTTTCAACATAAATATATAATTAATTAATTTATATTTTAATATATTTAAATATTCTATAAAATTATTAAATTAACTAGTTTATATTATTTATTTTTATATAATAGTTTCGGCTCTTATATAATTTATAAATTTATTAAATTTTATAAAAAAATTATATTATTATTTTATTTTTTCTATCTTATTTAAATTATCTAATTTAATTACTTAGTAGAGATTTATTTTAAATCTGTAAATATTATTATTTAAAAAATTAATTTTCTTACTATATTATTGTGAATTTATTTTTAAATATTTAAGTCTTATTTAATTAAATAAGATTTTTAAAAAACCAAAATAATATTATGAAATTCTAATATTATACTAGATATTTTATTAAAATATTTATACATATCTCTCTCAGAGATTTTTTTAAAGAATAATTACTCTTTATAAAATATATTTAAAATAATTTCTTATTTTATTTAAGTTGCTAGTATAGTAGTATTTGTTACTGGCCTTCTCGGGAAGTGACGGCTCTGAATATAATTGGGTGCGGGTAATAAAATATAAGATAAAGTAGATTAGATAGATAACCCTAGACTGGCTAAAGGGGAGGGTAGACCAGGTTATGAGAAATTTTTTAACCTACCCGCAGGTTAACAGGGAGATTAAGCCGAAAAATTTACCTGATCAAGATATAAGAAAAAACAGGACAGTTAACTAAATTAACTATACTTAATATTAAGATTAATATATTTTATCTATTTAAGTCTAGCACGGATAGAGATAATAAATAATTAATTATTAATTAATCTAATTATTAAATTTAACTCTTAAAAAAATAGTATTAATAATTTTTTATTTTATTAAAAAAAATATTAATAAAAGAGCTTATTTATTTTATTCTTAATAATTTATTAGAATTTTAATTATTAATTAATAATAAATAATATTTCTATTTTTATAAGAAAAAAAATTTATATATTAATATAGAATATAAATATATATAATTATATTATTTATTTATAAGATCTAGATTATAATAATACTAGTTTAAAATATATTTTATTAAAACTGATCTATATTTTTTATTTAGTTAATCTAACTTATTTAATTTATCTAGCTAGTCTAATTTATTCAGCTTATTTAGCTTTCTCTACTAGAATTATAATATAAACTTAATAAAAATTCTATTAAAATTAATTATTTTACTTTTTTTTTTCTTTATTCTATAATAATACAGATAAACTAATTAAAAATAATATTATAAACTATATTTAAGCTATCTCTAAAATTACTAATTAGATATAGTTTAATAAGATATAAAAATAAAAATAAAAATTAATTAAATTAACTAATTTTTTATCTAATTTTTACAGCTACGAGTCTATAACTAAAAAAACTTCAAAAACTTTTATTTACTATTTAATAAATCAAGCTATATTTATTTTAATATCCAGATATATTATATTTTAGTATTATCTATCTTTTATTTAATATAATTAATTAATAATATATTTTTATTTTTAATATCTTAAGTCTTTATAAATTATTATATTAAAATAGAGATTAATTCTTTTTTTATTTTTTCTATTTTTTTTAGTCTGTATGTTACGTATTTTATTAAAAATTAAAAATTATCTAATATTTAACTTTAAAAAAAGAGATTTCTATTTTTAAAGATTAATAAAATATAATTATTTTTATTTATAATTAAAAATAAATTAGTAAATTATTAATTTAATTTAATTAAAGGAAATTCTTACTAATCTAAACTAAATTTCTTAAAGATATTATATTTCTAAATAATATTTTATATATTTATTATAGTCTATACTCTTATCTACTTTAATATTTAGATATCGAGAATTTTAAGACTAGTTCTATAGCCTATTATATATAAAAAAATTATAAAAAAAAATTCTTTTATTATATCTAAATAAATAGTAGCTCAGATACTAAATAAAAAAGTAATAAAGTATAAGTTTTTTTTATATATATTTATATTAATAATTTTCAGAGTTTTATATTTATTTATAATAAATAGAACTTTTATAATTAGATTTTTTATTTTATTATTATATATTATTTTTTTTAAATAATTAAATATATCTAGTTTAAATAAATAAATAATTTTATTGCTAATTTTTTTTATAAGTCTATTATTTCTAACTATATTTAGATTAAAGAAAGACTAATAAAATTATTTAATAAAATATATATTTAGCTGCTTTTCTAATTTCTAGATATTAATAAAATATTAATTATAGTTAATTATTAAATTAATTTAAATTAGAAAATATTTTTTATTCTTATAGAATATTTTCTGATAAAAAATATAGATTATTATAAAATTATTCTGGATTTTTATTTAATATCTAGATTCTATATAAATAAAACTTTTATTATAATTTTTTTTTTTAATTTTTTATAAATATAATTTTTTTGATTATTTATTGAAGATTATAACTAATAATATAAGTAATAATAGTTCTATATTTTTATTATTTATTAAAAAATTTTAGAATTAGCTTAGCTATAATATTTAGTTTTAAAATATTATTATTAATACTAAACTATCTTAAATTATTAAAATTATAGAGTTTTCTAAAAAAAAAATTTTATAATATAATCTTAATATCTAATTATTTAATAAATTTATAAAATTACTAAATTTATTAATACTAACTCTTAATATCGCGAAAAATTCGCCAGCTTATTTAATATTTAAAATTAAAATTTATATACTATCTTTTTTTTAACTATGAAATATAATAAAAATTCTTTTATTTAATAATTTAACCCGTATTTAAATTTTATTTAATATTAAAATAATTATAATTTTACTTATCTATATTTTATATTTATTAAATAAAAATAATTAAAATATTTTTTTAAATTTTTATATTCTTTTTATCTTTTTATTTTCTATTTATCGGAGAATACCGAGCTTAGTATTTATAAAATTTATAATATTTATAATAATATATTTAACTTTCTAAATCTTTCTATTAATTAATTAAAGAGAAAGTAAGTATCTTAAAAAAAAAAATTTTAAAAAATCTATAAAAAATCTATTAAAAATTTTAAAAATACTATTATTATATTTATCGGATAAAAAACTATATTTATATAATTATAATTATTCGTAATTCTATTTCTAGGTTTAAGAAGTTTAAGAAAAATCTATAATTAAATAAAAATATTAATTAATATTAAAAAAATTATTTTATTTTTAAAAAAAAAAAATTTTTATTATAATTAAAATTTAATTATTAATATAATTTTAATAATCTTTAATATATTTTCTAAATTTAATAAAACTTTTTTTTATATTTTAAAATAATAAAAATTTATATTTTTATCTAAAATTTTTAAGAAATTTAGGATCTATCTAAATATTAAAAATATTAATTTTTATTTATATCTTAATATATTACTAACAATAGATTATTACTAAAAATAAAATAAATTAATATCTTTATTTATTAAAAATTTTATTATAAATAATTCTTTATTTTTTATTATATAGCGCGAAATTTTCTTATAATTATAATAAATAATATTAATATAAAATATTTCTTTAATAATTTATAAAATATTTACTATTATTATTAAAGGTATTTTTATCTAGATATTATTAAGATAATTATATTATAAATATATATCGATTGCTTTACTATAAATAAAAAATATTAAAATATATTAAATAAAATTAATTACAGCTTTATTATTTCTATATCTAAAAAATAAAATAAAAATAAGATAGAAAATATTTTCTATATTAATAATAATGAGAATATAAATAATCTAAATAATAATTTAAAAAATAAATTATTATCTAAATCTATCTATACTGCTCGAACTATAATAAAAATAAATAATAAAATATTATAATTTTTATAGTAATATAATTAATATTCTAAATAATATAAAAAATAAATATTATATAAAAAATAATTTAATAATAATTTTAATTATTTATTAATTAAGTTAACTAAATTAATTAAACTAATAAGTAAATCTATTATTTTAGCTAGTAGAAGTAATAGAATAAATAATATAAATACTATAAATATAATATATATTATTTATAATAAGTTATTAATATAAGATCTATATATAAAATACTAATTAATTTATAATTAATAATTTTTTCTATTATTAATTATCAGTAAGATAGATTAAGTTTAAAATATTAAATAAGAGTATAATAATATAAGTTATATAATATATTTATCTTAAATAAATTAATTAAATAAATATAATAGATTTTTTTTTTCTATCTTTAAATATTTATATTATAGATAATTATCTTTTATTTAATATAATTAGTTAATAATATATTTTTAGTTAATATATAAATAATATTATTATACTCTTATTTTAATATTTTAAATTTTTACGAATTATCATATTAAAATAAATATCAATTTTTTTTTTTTGATTTTTATAATTTATTAAGCTATATTTAATTAATAATTTTAGAAATAGTCTGAGTATAATCTGTAATATTATTGTAGAATAGAAAAGAGAGAAAATAAAGTAATTAATTTTGATAAAAAAAATTTTAGATTTATATTATAATTTTAATAAAAAAACCTAGATGGACTGAATAAACTAGACTAACTAAATAAAATAAATAAATTAGATTAGCTAAATAAATAAAATAAAATAAATAAATTTTAATAGAGTATATTTTAGATTAATATTATAATAATCTAGATTTTATAAATAGAAAATATTCTTAATTATAGATTATTATATAAATAATATAAAATTAAGAATATAATTATATATATTTATATTTTATATTAATATATAAAATAATTTTTTGTATAAAAATTAAAATATTACTTACTATTAACTAATAATTAAGACTCTAATAAATTAATAAAAATAAAATAAATAAGCTCTTCTACTAATATTTTTTTAATAAGATAGAAGATTATTAATACTACTTTTTTAAGAGTTAGATATAATAATTAAATTATCTCGAATAAATGTTGACTAAGGTGAAATTATATAATCAAAAGTGATTATAGTAATTTACCTAATCAGGTAATAGAGTCACGATTTCCTAAATAAAAAATAAATAAATGACTAAAATAAAAATAATAAAATAATAAAAATAATAAAGAAATAAATCAGAATAGAAATCAGAAATAGTGATTAAAAATTAGAAATTAATTATAAAAATCAATAAGAAATCAGAATAGAAATTAATAAGAAATAGAAATAGAAATAAGAAGAATCAGAAAAAAAGTAATAAGAGTAGTAAAGAAAGACTTGATTCTTTTATTCAATAATCTTCATGATTTGAGGAGATTTCTACCTACATTTATATGTAGATTCCCTCATAGAAAAAAGAATAGTGAGATTAGAGTAATTTCAGATTCTAGAATCTCTAGAATGCTCATGTGAATAGACTAGGCCTTGATTAATTAATCAAAATGATTTAATCAACTGGTCAAAATAATCAAATCAGTAGAATTATTGAATAATTCTAGGCCTTTCATGATTTTTTTGTTGAATTGGTGATTTCATGATTTAATTCATAAATCTTTAATGAAATTCATAAAAATAATGAACTTCATAAAGGCTGCAGGTTCGAATCCTGCTAGTGTCACTTTATCAGACCAACAAATTAATTAATAATTAATTATTTATTATCTCTACTTATATTAGACTTAAATAAGTAAAAATGCTAGTCTTAATATTAAATACAGTTAATTTAATTAATTATTCTGTTTTTTCTTATATCTTGATTAGGTAAAATTTTGGGCTTAATCTCTCTGTTAACCGATAATTAGGTTAAAAAATTTTCTTATAACCTGGCCTACCCTCCTCTTATGCCAGTCTAATTAAGAATAGAAATAATTTAATGCTTAAATTAAGAAATTTAGTGATTTAAAGCTAAAAAAGTAGAGTAAATAATTATAGAAAATTTTAATATCTATTATCTCGTGTAGAGAGACCCTACAGCCAAGAAAAATATAAAAAATAAAGAATTTTTAGAGATAGTAAATAAAAATAATCTATATTTAATGAAAGAGAGAGAGCTAAATCTACTAATATAAAAATAAAATAGACAGATGTTAATTATTAATATAGTCTTTCTATCACAAAATCTGATAGACTAATTGATCTATTATAAACAAGTTAATAATATATACTAATCTCTGAAAATAATACTAAATATAGGGATACTAGTCTTTAAAGTAACTTCATAAAAAAACTAAAAAGAGATAAATATTAAAATACTATAAGAGATTATTATAGAGACTCTACAGCGTAAATTAAAGCTATTTAAGACTACTAAAGTTTATCTAGAGCTAAAAATAATACCTCTGATAGCGGCTGTATACAAGACTATCAAGAAATTAATATTAATAGTAAAGTCAAGCCCATATATAAATCCTGATTTTAATTCTAAATATTAGAAAGCAGATAAATAAAATTATTAACTAAGATAGCTCTATATACTCTATAATATTTCTATATTATAGAGATACTACTATAAAGCTCGAAATTATAAAAAGAAATAGTTAGTAAGATACTTCGCTTAAATTACCGCCGGCGGGACAGCGGGCTACCGAGGAAAACTTGATAGAACTTTAAAAATTATCAAAATAAATTAGAATTAAAGAAGAGATATTTAAAGTAAAGTTAATATTATTAATTATTGTTGGTCTGATAAAATGACACTAGCAGGATTCGAACCTGCAACCCACATGAAGTTCATTATTTTTATGAATTTTATTAAAAGTTATGAATTAAAAATCATGATATTACTTATTCACATGAAAGGCCTAGAATTATTCAATAATTCTAATGATTTTATTCTGACTAGTTGATTAAGGCCTAGTCTATTCACATGAGAATTCTAGATCAATTGACTAGATTATTATGACTAGCTAATCAAGGCCTAGTCTATTTATATGAGAATTCTAGAGATTCTAGAATCTGAAATTATTCTGATCTCACTAATCTTCTTTCTATGAGGAAATCTATATATAAATATAGATAGAAATCTTCTCAAATCATAAAGATTAATGAAGTAAGAATTAATTCTCTCTTTACTATTTTTTACTATTCTTTATTACTATTCTGATTTCTATTTTTACTTCTTTATTATTTATCTTTATTCTTATTTATTTATCTTTATTCATCTTTATTCATCTTTATTTATCCTTTTCATTCATTTATTTCCTCTTGAGGAAATCGTGACCCAATTACCTGATTAGGTAAATCATTATATTCAATCTTGATTATATGATTTCTTCCTAAGTCAACATTTTTTCAAGATATACTATATAGAAAGAAAAACTAATAATTAATATAATATTATTAAATATTAACAGAATCTGTAATAATATAAATTACCGATATTTAATATATAATTTATATGTAAAAAATCTAGAATTCTTAGTTCTATAAATTAAGATCTTTCTAACTAATAAAAGCACGCGAATCAGGATACCTAGAGAAATATTTAAATTAATTATAGTAGTAGTAGTAGTAGTAGTAGAATTCATCAACCTGTCCTAGCGTGCCTGATTTATATGGCTGCCATGCAGGATTACTCCCGCGCAGCAGGAGTGGGAAGGCTGCACTACAGCGGCCGCAGAGCGGCCCGAAAGAAACTAGCGCGTATACACAAATCAAATCTAAACATATAAATATACTAAATTCAAAATCCCGTAATCTTATAATTAGTAGTTGCTTTTGTCTATCTATCAACTATTAACTATCTGATAATTATCTATACTAACTATTTATTTTAGTACTTTCTAATCTGCTTTCATTCCTCGCTCCTAATTAATTAATTTAGAATTTGTTTAGCTTAGTAATACAGCTTTAAAGCGTATATTATATGTGTGTTCTTTATTATCTTCTTATTTAATATTCTAATCTTTCTGAACTCTATGAGTTCTTTTTATTCTCTAAAGTCTAGCAGATCTTATTATCTTTAGTATTATAATTCTTGATTTTATTTACTGCTTCCGCTTTATCTCTAGAATTCCGATAATTTTAATTTTTTATTATTTTTACCACTATATAATTAACCACTCGAAACTAATACAGTAAGCCTATTTAAATTATAAAGTAAGTTATTACTAATTTTATCTTACTATTATTAATTATTTTCTAAAAATCTATTTCTACTCTCTAAAAATCTTATCTTATTAATTTATTTTATATTATTTCTTGCTTTTTCTTATAATTCTCATACTCTATAAATATATATTAAGAAATCTATATTCTTTAATTATATTTATAGATTACTAATTCGCGTATTTTAATAATATTTAGATATTAGTTTAGCTTAATTCGCTCTATTTATAATTAAATAAAAATTATACTTATAGTCTTTTAAACTTCTTTCTAGTATTTAAAAATCTTCTTTAAATTCTAAATAAAATACTTTATCGACTAATTTATATATTTATTCTTTTAGATCTTAAATTACTATTTCTAGATCTATTATTAGATTATTTTTTTTATTACTATCTTTAGCTATTGTATTTCTTTCTCTAACTTAATCTTCTAGATAGATCTTTATTAAACTATTTTTTTTGCTAGTTAATCTGTCTCTTTGTTTCTAGAAATATCTTTGTGGGTCGAGATCTACTGAAATATTAACTGAATTCTACTATTTAACTTCTTTATTAGTTCTAGATTCGCTGCAAACTCTACCTGTCTTAATACTAGTCTGGGCTGGATTAGAGTCTTTAAAATATTTTTATTTTTTATTGATTCTCTCTCTCTACTGAGGGTACTCTAGTTTCTACTTTATTATAGCTAGCGCTATTTGAAGCCCCCATAGCTCTGTTGCGTAGACTATAGAGACCGATTCGGGCTCTAGATAAGTCGAGTTTTAGGCCAGAGTAGAGACTATTACTATAGTCCCTATATAATTCTGATATCTGCTTCTATTAGTGTACACTATCAGCTTTAGTTAACTAACTAGTTAATTCTAACCGACTGGTTGATCTTGACTAATCAGTTAATTATAATTTTTTCTTATCTATTCTTTTTTCTTAATAACTATCGTCCGTAGCACTTGCTAGAATACTTAAATATATATCTGCTGACTTTTTTAGCCTTCTATTATAGATCTTGAAAGGAAATTCTTTCTGCGCGAATCGAATTTTTGAAATTACTCCGCCAATTCAGCCCGGCTCGGGCTCAGATTTAGTTTAATTCTAATTAACTCCACCCGCTATCTTTTAACCCCAGTATCGCCCATCTAGGGGCTCTGGGTCGCTAGTATGGCGGTTGATAGACTAACACCCTCCGAAACCGTGGTTTAGGGGCCTCTTGAGGGAGCGCTAAGCCGGTCACGTAGCCAGATCACTAATATAAACAGATTTAGGAAGACAGCCGATGAGACACTCCTGTATGTTAATCAGAGACCTAGGGCCTAGATTAATTATGAAATCGTCCGATTCATCGAAAAAGTTAAGGAATTCGCTTAATAAGGCGTAGATGCTGGAGATAGCGGTGATAAAATAGATAAGACTTTATAGCTGATTTTTACTAAAATTAAGTGTATTGATTAGCGTGTCTAAATTATCGAAAAAAAACTGATTTATTTTTCTTAGAGCTCTCGAAATTTTTAGAGATTAGTTTAGCTGTTTTCTAAAAGAATCTATATATTAAATAGTAATATTAGAGAGCTGTTTAGGTAGATCTATTATTCTTCTAATTAATAAAATTATTAATTCTAGAGGTATTGTGCACGGAGCTCTTAACGGATAACAAGATTATGGTTAAGATAAAGAATGTAATATCTAAAAATAATCTTTATTAAGTATTCTCGGGTAAGATTCTTAGGCGTGCTAAGAAAATCCGATATTTAATAGTAAAAAAATAGATTAGTACGATACTTAATTCGGTAATTTTTATCGCTATAAGATAGTTACTTTCGGGTAATATTTCACTTTAGATATTATCGATGGCGTAGACAAAGATCTTTAGATGAATAAAAAACTACTAGACTTGAGTGTTTAGTCTGAAGACCTACGTTTAGTTCTTTTTATAAAATATAGTAGTATATGATATCTTTATTAAATTAATTAGTATTATAGTCGAGACTATAATTAACGAAGTTATTAGATTAATTTAGAATAATTAATATATTTAGATAAATAGATATAAAAATACTAGAATTTTTTATCTAAGATAGTTAGTTAAGTCGAAGAAAAAGAAACAGATAAATTTATTAATAATTAAGTTTACTAATCTTTATATAGCTAATATAGCGATTTAAAAAAAGATAATTTAGGAATTAATTATAAAAATAATAATAATTTTCTGTTATAAAGCGAGATTTAAACTATATAATAAATATTAGAAATTGGGATACGTCTAAACTTAATATTTATCTAAATTTAAATATAATATCTGCGCAACTTTATACTTATTTTGAAAATATTTAAGCAGGATTAAGTTATAATAGTTAAATATATTAATTATAGAAAAAGTTATCAGATTTTTAGCTTAGTATATAAGATTAGAAAAAAAAACAATAAAGTTAAGCAAGTTTTATTTATTATAAAACTAGAATATCAAGTTTTTTCTAGTTATCGAAATCAGGGGTTCCTGAACAGGGAAACTATTTTTAGAATATTAATTTAAATATCACATCTTCTAAGATAGATAGAAAATAATTAGAAAGCTTAGACGCTACTAATATAGTTTATTAAGAGTTTTAAGAAGTAGAAAAAATAATTAGTTAGCCGTTCATACTCAAAATTAATAAGATTAGAAGATACAGACTTAACGAGATCTACTAAGAATATCTATATAGAATTAATAATCTTAATCTTTTAATTAAAGATTTTAGAGGCCCCAGAAATTATATTAATAGCTTGAAAACAGTCTTCAAGTTAGAGAGATCTTATACCGCTAATAAATAATCTCGATAAGCTGATAAGAAAGCGTGTAAGATATGAAGAGATTGAAAAATTATAGATAGTAATATATAATTAGTACTGATTATAACTTTTTTTAAAATTTCTATAAAGAATTCTTATCAGATTGTATATAAATTAGCGTTAAGAAGATATTAATTAATAACTTAAAATTATATTTTTAGCGATATTATTAGGAAGATAGAGACTTGGAGAGTTTAGATCTAAATTTAAACTTAGATTTAGGATATTTATAAACTATGGCTAGAGATAAGTAAATATATTAAAAACTTAAGAGCTAAGTTATTCTAAGTATTACTAATAAATAGTAAAAAAAATAGTAATAAAATATTTTTTAATAAATTTAGTCGCTAATTTTAAATTCTTTAATATAATATATGTAAGATTAAGAACAAGATTATAATTTTTTTTTTTTAATACTGTAGAGTACTGGCGGCTAATATTATAGTAATTTAAAAGCTCTGAACTAATATACTAAATAAAATTATATATTAATTAGCTAGCTAAACTTATCGTCTTCTATATCTTAAAGAACGTGATTTCGGCAGATAAAGTAGGATTAAAGAGATAGATAAGAAGAAATAGATAGAAATATATCTATTAGTATTAAAATAAATCGCGTTGGAGGGTTGGATATATTAGATAATATTAAAGAATTATTAGTAGATTAAGATTATCTATTAATAAAAAAAAATCCTGATGGTACTCGTAATTTATAATATATATAATTAATTAAAAATAAAAATAATTGAATGTTTAAATTAAAAGATTTAGTAATTTAAAGCTAAAGAAGCGGAATAGATAGTTATAAAAAACTTTAATATTTATTATTTAATATAGGGGGACCCTACAGCCGAGAAGATTATAGAGAATAAAAAATTTCTGAGAATAGTAGATAAGAGTAATTTATATTTAGTTAATAAGTTAGATCTATTAATGTAGGAATAAAATAGATAGATATTAATAATTAATATAATTTTTTTATTGTGAAATCTAATGGACCGCCTGGTCTACTACGATAAAACTGATAATATAAATTATTAATCTAATTACTGATCCCTAAAAATAGTACTGAATATAGAGACACCGGTTTTTAAAGTAATTCTATAAAAAAACTAGAAAGAAATAGATATTAAGATAAGATAGGAGATTATTATAAAGATTTTATAATAAGATAGCAAGCTAGATTTATCTAGAATTATTAAAGCTTGTTTAGAGCTAGAAATAATAACTCTAATAGCGGCTGTATATAAAGTTATCGAGAAATTAATATTAATAATAAAATTAAGCTTATTTATAAATTCTGACTTTAATTCTAAATATTAGAAAGTAGCTAAGCGAGCTCACTAATTTAAGTAATTTTATATACGCTATTATATTTTTATAATATAAAGATACTATTGCAGAATCCAAAATTATAAAAAAAGAGTAGTTAATAAGATACTTTACTTAAGTTATTACTAGCGGGTATAAAGAGCTACTAAAAAAAATTTAATAAGATTTTAGAAATTATTAAAATAGGCCCGAAATCGTGAAGAGATTTATAAAATAAAATTAATATTATTAATTAACTAATCGAGTATAAAACCGGCCGAAATAGTAAATAAAAAAGTGGAAATATTTTTTTTAAAGTTATTACTAGCGGATCTAACTAATCTAGATATTATTAAGTATTCTAATTAGCTAGAGTATCCGCTGATTTACATAGAAATAGCGATTCGGTCAGCTATAGTTAATAAAGTCTCAGAGAAGAACGGTATATTAAATTAAATATAATATTAATTAATAGAAAAATTCTGGTTTTTTTATTATTTTATTAAGATTTTTAATACTTGTATCTGACTCGGATATAACTTTATCTATTTTTAGAGATCTACTATAGTGATACTAAAGAAGAGAGAGGAGCGTGATTATTAAGATTTTTAATACTTGTATCTGACTCGGATATAACTTTATCTATTTTTAGAGATCTACTATAGTGATACTAAAGAAGAGAGAAGAGCGTGATTATTAGATAATAAAGTTTTATTATCTAATAATCCTGCTTATTATATTAAATAAGATTTTAGAGATAATAATAGCTAAAAAAATTAACTATATAATAGAGAAGTATTTTTTACTATTTATAATATATTTAGGAGAGTACTAAAAAGCATTAATAAAATATATAATTTAGATCTTACTAGATAAGATATATACTGTGTAAAAAAAATAATTAACAATTAGTATAATATTATTAAATATTAATAGAGCCTATAATAATATAAATTATTAGTATTTAGTATATAATTTATATAGAAAAGATCTAGAATTCTTAATTTTATAGATTAAAGTGTTTTGAATTAATTAAAGCACGTAAATTAAAATATCTAAAAAAATATCTAAATTAATTAATATATTTACTAAGATTTTATAGAGATCTCTAATATTATTAATTTTTTATTTTCTCTATAATATATTTTTAATCGAGAGTTATTCGAGATTAATTATAATCTATAATTAAATTAATAATATCTATATTCTAGCGGTTAGAGATATAAAAGAGAAAATAATTAGCAAGCTATAATAAGTCTATAAAAAAATAGATAAATAAATAAGAATATATATATTAGTATTTATTTCTAAATAAATTCTATTTAATAAACTTTATTAATTTTAATAGAAAGATCAGATTTTAATATATTTGATTACGGCTGCTTACAGCCACAATAGAGATATTAAAGTAAGTAGAGCAATATCTTAAGTTCTAGTTAGATTTAGGATTTATTTTCAGAAAATACTGTTTAAAGATCGTGATTAAGGCTGATAAAAGCTTAATAATTCTATAGAGACTCGGGGGCTTTACGTAAAAAATATTAATATTAGGGATAAGATAGCTTTATTAAATAGTAATAGTATTATAGATACTGTACGAGATATTAATATAGTTTTAAAAAAATATTATACTAGTAAGATAGTAAAATAAAATTATTAATTAGTTTAAAATTATATAAAAGAGAGTAGCGGTTCTGATTAATAATATATTTTAAATTATTATAGTTAAAGACTTTAAATATAAAGCTATATTTTTTATTAATATATTTAAAGATAGATCGATTATACCGTGAAATATTAGTTAGAATTTATACAGGGCTTGTATTTATAGTATTCTAATATCTTATTTAATTTTAGAGTATTGGATAGAGGAAGTTAAAAAGAATAATATTTATAAAAATATAAGTTTAAAGAAAGAATAAATATCTAAAGACTTTTTCAGATACTATAGTAAATAAGTAAAAGAGCCGATAGATATATATTTATCTATTCTAGCGAGCGCTACTGAAGATAGTTATTAAAGAAAGAGAATAGATAAGAAAGAGTTATAACTAATTAATTAGTTAGAATTAACTGGCTAGTAGAAATTATCAACTAATTAATCAGATAGAGACGCCAAAATTAATTATATATACTAATAAGAGCGAGTATCAGAGCTAGATAGAGACTATAATAATAAATTTTATTCTAATTTAAAGTTTAACTTATCCAGAGCCCGAATTAAAATTAATCTCTATAGTTCATATAGCGGAGTTACGGGGACTTCGCATACTACTAGTTATAATAAAGTAGAAGCTAAAATATTCTCGCTGAAAAAAAGAGAATCGATAAAAAGATAGAGATATTCTCAGATAGTTAGGCGGTTTTGAAGACTCTAATTTAATCTTGATTAGTATTAGGGTAGATAGAGCTTACAGCGTGTCTAAAATTAACAAAAAAGCTGAGTAATAGAGTATAATTAATATTTTAATAGATTCCGGCTTATAAAGATATTCTCGGAAATAAAAAAACAGATTAACTGATAAAGAAAATAGCTTAATAAAAATCTATCTAAAAGATTAAGCTAGAGAGGGAAATACTATAATTAAAAATTATAATAAAAAAAAGAATTCGATAATAGATCTAGAACTAGTAATCTAAAATATTTTATTTAGAATTCGGAAAAATAAGTTCTTAAGTACTAAAAAGATATTTAAAAAATAATAAGTATAATATTTATTTAATTATAAATAGAGCGAATTAAGTTAAACTAATATCTGAATATTATTAAAGTACGCGAATTAATAGTCTATAAATATAGTTAGAGAGTACAGATCTTTTAATATATATTTATAAGGTATGAGAATTATAAGAAAAAGCAAGAAGTAATATAAAATAAGCTGATAAGATAAGATCTTCGGAGAGTAAGAACGGATTTCTGAAAAATAGTTAATAATAATAGAGCGGGGTTAGTAATAACTTATTTTATAATTTAAATAGGTTTACTGTATTAGTTTCGAGCGGTTAATTCAGTAGCGATAGGAGTTATAAAGAATTAAAATTATTAGGATTTCAGAGACGAGACAGCGAATAAGATTAAAAGAGATTAAGAGATCCACGAGGATTGTAATATTAAAGATAATAAAACTTACTAGATCTTAGAGAATAATAAGAACTTATAAAATTTAGAGAGATCAGGATACTAAGTAAGAAAATAATAAAGAATGTATATATAGTATATATCTCGGGATCGTGTTATTGAGTTAAACGAATTCTGAATCGACTAATTGGGAGCGAGGAATAGAAGCCAGTTAGGAAGTGCTGAAATAGTCGGCGTTAAGAACTGTTGGATAGTTGACAGTTGGCAAGATAGATAGAGAATAGTTATTTATCGCGGGTTGCGAGATTTTATGTTTGATATATTTATATTTTGGGTTTGATTTGTTTGTACGCGCTAGTTTCTTTTGGGCCGCTCTATGGCCGCTGCAGTGCAGCCTTCCTACTCCCGCTGCGCGGGAGCAACCCTGCATAGCGGCCATATAAATCAGGCACGCTAGGACAGGTTAATGAATTCTACTACTACTACTACTATATTATAGATCTTGAAAAAGTTTTTAAATATCTACTTTTTCTCTAAACTTATTTTCTATAAATATTATTTCTTCTATTTTTCTCTACTTAATATCCTAAAATTACTTTCTCTCTTTTTTTAGTATTATTGTAGTAGATCGATCGCTAAACATAAATAGAATTATATTCGAGCTAGATATAAGTATTAAAAATCTCTATAAAATAATAAAGAAATCCTGATTTCTTTACTAGTTAGTATTATATTTAATTCGATATATTATTTTTTGGGGGGATTTTATCTACAGCTGCAGACTAAATCGCTATTTTTTATCTTATAATTCTGAATTAGCGGAAACCCTAGCTATTTTAGATACTAAATTATAGCTGTATTTAGATCAGCTAGATTCGCTAATAACAACTTTAGAAAGAATATTTTTCTAAATATCTCTATTTTTTTACTTATTATTTCGGCTGGCTTTATGCCTGATTAATTAATTAGTAATATTAATTTAGTATTATATACTCTTTCTCTAGTTCTAGGTTATTTTGATAGCTTCTAAAGCTCTATTAAATTTTTTTGGTAGCCCGCTATATCTGTTAATAATAATCTAAGTAGAGTATCTTACTAACCACTCTCTTTTTATAATTTTTAGTCCTGTAGTAACAATATTAAGCCGTAGAAGTATAGTATTATATATAGAGCTATTATAGTTAACAGGTTTATTTAACTGCTTTCTAATATTCAGAATTAAAGTCAGAATTTGTAAATAAACTCGATTTTATTATTAATATTGATTTCTCGATAGTCTTATATATAGCTACTATTTTTAGTTTTGGATGAGTTTCAGTAGCCCTAGATAGATCTAATTTATATTATAGAGTCTTTATAATAGTCTCTCACAATATCTTAATATTTATTTTTGTCTAGTTTCTTCGTGGATTTGTTTTAAAGATTAATATTTTTATATTTAGTACTGTTCTCAGAAACTAGTAATTAAACTAATAATCTATATTATTAACTTGCTTATAATAGACCAGACAGTCTACCAGATTTCGTGATAGAAAAACTATATTAATTATTAATATCTGCCTGTTTTATTTTATATTAGTAGACCTAGCTCGTTAGCTAAATATATATTATTTTTATCTACTATCTCTAGAAGCTCTTTATCTTCTATACTTTTTTGGCTGTAGGACCCTCCCACACAGAATCATAGATATTAAAGTTCTTTATAATTATCTGCTCCGCTCTCTTAGCGTTAAATCGCTGAATCTTTTAATTCAGATATTAAATCATCTCTATTCTTAATTAATTATATATATATGAATCACGAGCATCCTCGGAATAAAAACAACTCTTTCTGCGCGAATCAAATTTTTGAAATTACTCCGCCAATTCGGCCCGGCTCGGGCCCAGATTCAGTTCAAATCTATTTAACTTCACTAGCTATCATTTAATCATAGAATCGCCTATCCAGAGGCTCTAAGTCACTAGTAATAGTGGTTAGTAGACTAATACCCCCCCAAACCATAGTTTAGGAATCTCCCGAGAGAGCGCCAAGACGGCCACGTAGTTAAATTAATAATATAGACGAGCTCAGAAAGGCAGCCGATAAGATATTTCTATATATTAATTGAAAAAAAGTCTATAACTTAGATTAATTATAAAATCATCCGATTTATTAAAAAAGTCAAGGAATTCGCTTAACAGAGCGTGGACGCTAGAGATAATAATAATAAGATAGATAAGACTCTATAGTTATTTCTTATCAAGATTAAGTGTATCCATCCATAAAGTCTAAATTATTAAAAAGAGAACTAATTTATTCTCTATAGAATTTAGTTTATCTACAGTCTTCTGAAAGAATCTATACACCAAGTAATAGTATCAGGAAGCCGCCTAAGTAGGCCTACTGTTCTTCTAATTAGTAGAATCTTTAATCTCGGGGGTGCCGCACACGAAGCTTCTAGCGAATAATAAGATAATAAGATAGTGGTTAAGATAAAAAATATAATATCTAGAGATAATCTTTATAAAATATTATTAGATAAGATTTTTAGATATACTAAGAAGACTCAATATTTAGTAGCAAAGAAATAAATTAATATAATATTTAGTTTAGCTATCTTTATTATAGTAAGATAGTTATTATTATATAATATATTATTTCGGGTATTATTAATAATATAGATAGAGATTTTTAGATAAATAGAGAATTACTAGACTTAAGTATTTAGTTTGGGAATCTATATCTAGCTTTTTTTATAAAATATAGTAGTATACAGTATTCCGATAAAATTAGTTATTATTATTATAGTTAAGATTATAACTCAAAAAATAGTTAGATTAATTCGAAATAACTAATATATCTAGATAAATAGATATAAAAATACTAGATTTCTCTAAAATAGTTAATTAAATTAAAAAAAAATAGACTTATAATTAAATTTACTAATCTCTGCGTAATAAATATAGCTATTTAAAAAAAAAATTTAGAAATTAGTTATAAGAATAATAATAATTTTCTGCTAAAAAAGAAGATTTAAGTTATATAATAAGTATTAAAAACTAGAATATATCTAAACTTAGTATTTCTATAGATTTAAATATGATATCTGCACGGCTCTATACTTATTCTAAAAATATTTAAGTAAGATTAAGCTATAATAATTAAATATACTAATTACGGAGAAGACTATCAGGCCTATAGCTTAATATATAAAATTAGAAAGAAAATAGCAGTTAAAGATAAGTAGATTCTATTTACTATAAAACTGGAATATCGAATTCCTTCTAGCTATCGAGCTTAGACTTAGGAGCCCTCGAGTAGAGAAACCGCTCTTAAAATATTAATTTAAATACTAGGCTCTCTAAGACAGATAAAAATTAAACAAGATACTTAGATACTGCTAGTATAATTTATTAAAAACTCTAAAAAATAGAAGTAGTTAACTATCTATATTTAAAATTAATAATCTTAATTTCTTAATTAGTGGTCTCGGAGATCTCCAAAATTATATTAGTTTAAAGATAGTTACGGAGTCAGAAAAATCTTATACTGTTAATAAATAATCCCGATAAGCTGATAATAAAGTATATAAGACGCGAGAAAATAGAGAAAATTATAGATAATAATATATAGCTAATACTAACTATAATCTTCAAAGATCTCGAAGTCTCTATAGACAGTCTCTATGGAATTATGTATAAGTTAGTATTAAGAAAATACTAGTAGATAGTAATCTCGGACTATATCTTTAGTAATATTATCAAAGAGGTAATGACTTAGAGAGTTTAGACTTAGATTTAGATCTAGACTCAGGCCCAGACTAACACTTATAAGTTAGAGCTAGAAATAAGCAAGCACACTGAAAAAAATACTAACTCATTTTAAGTACTGATAATAAATAGCGAAGATAGCAATAATAAAATATCTTTTAATAAGTTTAGCTACTAATCTTAAAATTCTCTAATACAACACGCAAAATTAAAAATAAGATTATAGCTATTTTTCTTCGGAATTATAAAATATTAGCAGCCGATATTATAGCGATTTAAAAATCTTAGATTAATATACTAAATAAAACCACGTATTAATCGGCTAGTTAGACTTATTATTTTCTATACTCTAAAGACCGTGATTTTAGCCGACTAAGCAGGATTAGAAAGATAAAAGAAAAAAAAAATAAGTAAAGATATATCTATTAGTATTAAAATAAATTATATTAAAGAGCTGGACATACTAAATAATACTAAAAAACTATTAGTAGATAAAGATTATCAATTAGTAAAAAAAATCTTAAGAGTACTCGTAATTTATAATATATATAATTAATTAAGAATAGAAATCATTCAATATCTAAATCAAGAGATTCAGCGATTTAAAACTAAAAAAGTAGAATAGATAGTGATAAAGAACTTTAATATCTATTATTTTATATAAAAAAGTTCTCCAGCCAAAAAAAATATAGAAGATAAAGAGCTTCTAGAGATAGTAAACGAAAATAATCTATATTTAGTAGATAAATTAGATCTACTAATATAGAAATAAAATAGACAGGCGTTAATAATTAATATAGTTTTTTTATTAAAGAATTTAGTAGACCGCCTTATCTACTATAAATAAATTAATAATATAAATTATTAATCTAACTATTAAAAATATTAGTTTTTAGAACAATTTTATAAAAAAACTAAAAAGAAATAGATATAAAGATACTATAAAAGATTATTATAGAGATTTTATAACAGGAAAACAAGCTAGACTTCTCTAGAATTATTAAAGCTTGTCTGAAGCTGAAAACAGTAGCTTTAATAGTAATTATATATAAGGCTATCAGG
Organism: Aspergillus nanangensis; assembly: GCA_015844325.1. Classification (NCBI taxonomy): domain Eukaryota; kingdom Fungi; phylum Ascomycota; class Eurotiomycetes; order Eurotiales; family Aspergillaceae; genus Aspergillus; species Aspergillus nanangensis. The sequence goes on along the minus strand of VCAU01000103.1, from coordinate 29,899 downwards.
AAATTAATACTGATAATAAAACCGAGTTTATTCATAAATCCTAACTTTAATTCTGAATATTAGAATATAGTTAAATAAGCTTGTTAGCTGCGGTGGCTCTATATATACTATTATACTTCTGTAGTCTGGCGTCGCTACTATAGAGCCCGAAACTATAAGAAAAGAGTAGTTGGCAAGATACTCTGTTTAAACTATCGCCGGCGGGAGTGCTACTAAGAAAAGTCTAATAGAATTTTAGAAGTTATTAAAATAGATCTAAGTCGTGAAAGAACATATAAAATAAAAATACTATTAATTAATTAATTAGATATTGAACTGGCCGAAATAGTAAGTAAGAAAGCGGAGACTTTTAGAAAAACTTTTTTTTAATTATTATTAGTAGATCTAGCTAATCTAAATATTATAAAGTATCTAAGATAACTAGAGTTTCTATTAATCTAGAATTATAAGATAAAAATAATAATTTAGTTAGCCGCAATTAATAAGACCCCAGAAAAAAATAGTATATTAAATTAAATATAGTATTAACTAGTAAAAAAATCTAGATTTCTATATCATTTTATAGAAATATTTAATACTTATATCTAGCTTAGATATAATTCTACTTATTTTTAGAGATCTATTATAGTAATACTATAAAAAAAAAGAAATAAGAGTATTAAATAACTAAATCTTATTATTTAGTAGCCCTACTTAACATGTTAAATAATATTCTAGAGATAGTAATAGCGAAAAAAATTAGTTATATAATAAAGAAATCTCTCTACTGTCTATAATATATCTAGAGGGGTGTCGGAAAATATTAATAAAATATATAATTTAAATTTTATTAAATAAGATATATACTATATAGGGAGAAAAACTAGTAGTTAGTATAATATTACTAGATATTAATAAGATCTATAATAATATAAATCATAAATATTTAATATATAATTTATATATAAAACATCTAGAATTCTTAGTTCTGTAAATAGAGATCTTTTTAATTAATTAAAGTATATAAATTAGGATATTCAAGGAAGTATCCGAATAAATTAATATATTTATAGGAATTTCGCAGGGATCTTTGATATTATTAATTTTTTATTTTCTATATGACCGTCTCTAATTAAGAGCTATTTAGAATTAACTATAATTTATAGCTAAATTAATAATATCTATATTCTAGCGGTTAGGAATACAGAGAAGAAGATAACTAATAAATTTTAACGAGTCTGTAGAGAGATAGATAGATAGATAAGAATATATATATTAATATTTACTTTTAATGTTTTATCTAATCTACTTTATTAATTCTAATAAAAAAATTAAATCTTAATATCTTAGATTTTAATTAGATGTGGAGTTTATTTTTAAAAAGTACTATTTAAAGACTGTAGTTAAAATAAATCAAAGTCTAATAATTTTTTAGAAACTCGGGGACCCTATATAAAGAGTATTAATATTAAGAATAAAGTAGCTCTATCAGATAGTAATAATACTGTAAATATTATATAGAATATTAGTATAGTTTCAGAAAAGTTTTATATTAATAAAGTAGTAGAATTAGATTATTAATTAATTTAAAGCTGTATAGAAAAGAGTAATAATTTTAATTAGTAGTATCTTTTAAACTACTATGGTTAAAATATTAAATATAGAGCTGTGTCTTCTATTAATATATTTAAAGATAGATAGATAGATTAGTTATACTATAAAATATTAGTTAGAGTTTGCATAGGATCTAGATTTATAGTATCTTAGTATTTTATTTAATTTAAGAGTATCCAGAAAAAAAAATTAAAGAAGATAAGATCTATACAGATATAATTTTAAAGAAAAAATAGATATCTTAGACTTTTTCTAGAAATTATAATAGATAACCAAGAGAGTCGATAAGTATATATTTAAGAATTCTAATAAGTACTACTAAAAATAGTTATTAAGAGCCGAGAGCAGATAAGAAAGAGTTATAACTAACTAACTAGTTAAAATTAACTAGAAAAGTCAAAATTAATCACGTACACTGATAGAAACAAATATTAGAGTCAGATGGAGATAGTAATAATAATTTCTATTCTAACTCGAAGCTTAGTCTATCTAAAATCTAAATCGGCCTCTACAGTCTATATAACAAAACTGTGGGGCTTTAAATAGCGCTAATTATAATAAAATAGAGAATAGAGTATCCGCGATAATAAGAGAGGATTAATAAAGAAGTTAAAGTATTTTTAGATAATTAAACGGCTCTGAAGACCCTGATTTAATCTTAATTAGTATTAAAATAAACAGAGCTTGCAGTATATCTAAAATTAATGAAGAGACTGCGGGAAGTATAGATTATATTTAAATAGATTTCGGTTTATAAAGAAGTTCCCGGGAACAAGATAGATTAACTAATAAAAAAGATAGTTTAGTAGGAATCTATATAAAAAATTAGAGTTGAGATTAAGTCTAAAAAAAATAGATATATTATAGCCAAGAATTACGGTGAAAAGAAAGATTCAATAATAAACTTAAGATTAGTAATTTAAGATATACGAGAATAAATATATAAATTATTTAATAAAATATTTTATTTAGAATCTAGAGAAGAAGATTCTTAAGTACTGAAAAAATATTTAGAAAATAATAAATATAGTACTTATTTAAATATAAATAGAGTAAATTGAATTAAATTAATATCTAAATATTATTTAGATACGTGAATCAGTAGTCTATAAGTATAATTAAAAAATATAGACTCTTTAATATTTATAGAATATAAGAATTATAAGAAGAAATAAAAGATAATATAAAATAAGTTAATAAGACTTTTAGAGAATAAGAATAGATTTCTAAAAAATAATTAATAATAGAAAAGTAGAATTAGTAATAATTTAAATAGATCTACTATATTAGTTTCGAGCGATTAATTCTGTAGCAATAGAAGTAATAAAGAACTAAGATTATTAGAATTCTAGAAATAAAATAGCGGACGGGATTAAGAATTATAATATTAATACTGAAAATAATAAAATTTACTAAATCTTAGAGAATAATAAGAACTTATAGAATTTAGAGAAATTAAAATATTAAGAAAATAAAAAAAAATATATATATATATAATATATATCTTAAGATTATATTACTAAGCTAAGCAAATTTTAAATTAGCTAGTCAGAAGTAAGAAATAAAAGCAGATTAAAAAATACTAGAATAATTAGTATTGAGAACTGTTAGATAGTCTAATAGTTAGTAGACAGGAGCGACTACTGATTACGAGATTATAAGAGTATGAGATTTTAGATTTAATATATTTATACATGCTAGTTTCTTTCGGGCCGCTCTGTGGCCGCTGTAGTACAGCCTTTCTACTCCTGCTGCACAGGAGCAACCCTGCATGGCGGCCATATAAATCAGGCACGCTAGGACAGGTTAATGAATTCCAATACTGCTACTACTACTTCTACTACATCCTCGGAATTTTTTTCTGCTGGTAAGTAATCTTAATCTACTAATAGTTTTTCAGTATTACTCAGTATATCCAGCTCTTCGGTGTGATTTATTTTAATATTAGTAAATATATTTTTGCTCGCTTTTTCTCTTTATTCTTGTCTGTCTTCCTAATCCTACTCTACTGACTAAAATCACGACCCTGAGAGTATAAGAGTCAGTATGTTTAACTAGCTGGTTAATATATAATTTTATTTAGTGTGTTAGTCCAGAACTTTTAATTATTATAATATTAGCTATCAGCACCCTATAATCCTGAAAAAGGATAGTTATAATCTTATTCTTAGTCTTATATATATTATATTAAAAATTTTTAAGATTAGTAACTAAACTTATTAAAAAATAATTTATTATCACTATCTTCTTTACTGCTTATTAGCGATACTTGAAATAAATTAATATCTAAATTCTCAGCATATCTACTCGTCTCTAATTTTAGTTTTCAGGTATTAGCCTAAATCTAAGTCTAAATCTAAGTCTAAACTTGAACACCTTAAGTCTCTATATCTCTGATAATATTATTAATACTAAATATATAATTTTAAGTTATTAATTAGTATTTTCTTAGTATTAGCTCGTATACAATCTGATAAAAATTTATAATAGTTTCAGGATTCTCAGAGACTACTATTAATATTAGCTATATATTATTATTTATAATTTTCTTTACTTTCTTATACTTTATATATTTTCTTATTAACTTATCGAGATTGTTTATTAGCTGCACAAGAATCTAAGCCTGTCTTCAAATTATTAATATAATTTTAGAGATCTCTAAAACTATTAATTATAAGATTAAGATTATTAATTCTATATAAATATTCTAAACAGATCCCAATAGACCTATATCTTTTAATCTTATTAATTTTAAATATAGACGGCCCACTAGCTACTTTTTCTATTATTATTTTTCGGAGCTCGCAATAAACTGCACTAGTAGTGCCTAAGCTTTATATTTTTAATTTCTATCTACCTTGAGAGATTTAGCGTCTAAATTAATACCTTAGAAGTAATTTCTTTATTTAAAGATTTTTAGACCTGGCTCTAAGTCTGAGCTGGAGCCTAATAGCTAAAAGAAACTTAATATTTCGACTCCATTATGAAAAAAACCTACTTAGTTTTAGCTACTATTTTCTTCCTACTTTTATATACTAAGCTAGAGATCTAATAGTCTCCTCTATAGTTAATATACTTAATTATTATGGTTTAATCCCGCTTACTTAAATATTTCTAGAATAAGTACGGAGCTACACAGATACTATATTTAAATTTATAAAAATATTAAGTTTAGATATACTTTAATTTCTGATATTTATTATATAGTTTAGACCTTATCTTCTAGCAGAAGATTATTATTATTTATATAATTAATTTTTAGATTTTTTTTTTTAAATAGCTATATTTATTATATAAAGATTAGTATGTTTAATTATAAATAAATTTATTCTCTTTTTTTTTTAGTTTAATTAATTACTTTAGATAAAGAATTCTAGTATTTTTATATCTATTTATCTAGATATACTAATTATTCTAAATCAGCCAGATAATTTTTTTAGTTATAGTTTCGGCTATAATACTAATTAATCTGATAGGGATACTATATACTATTATATTTTATAAAGAAAGCTAAATATAATCTTGTAAGTTAAATACCCGAATCTAATAATTTTTTATTTATCTAAAGATCTTTGTCTGCGCTATTAATAATATTTAAAGTAAAATATTATTTGAAAATAATTATCTTATAGTAATAAAAATTACTGAGTTAAGTATTATACTAATCTATTTCTTTATTATTAAGTATTAAATCTTCTTAGCACGTCTAATAATCTTACTTAAGAATATTTAATAGAGTTTTAACTTATTTCTGTTCCCGGTTAATTATATATATTATAAATTATAAGTATTCTCGGAATCTTATTTTACTAATAAATAATTTTAATTTACTAGTAATTTATTATTATTATCTAGTATATCTAGTTTTTTGGCGTAATTTATTTCAAAACTAATGGATATATCTCTATCTATTTTTTATTTTTTTTTGCTTTTTCAATCTCGCCTTATCTGCTAAAATCATGTTTTTTAGAATATAAAAGACAATATATCTAGCTAGCTAATTAGTATATAGTTTTATTTAGTATATTAGTCTAAGACTCTTAAATTATTACAATATCGGCCGCCAGTACTTTATAGTCTTGAAGAAAAATAGCTATAATCTTATTCTTAGTCTTATATATATTATATTAGAGGATTTTAAAATTAGCGATTAAATTTATTAAAAAATAATTTATTATCGCTATCTTCGCTATTTACTATTAGTACTTAAAACGAGTTAGTACTCTCTTCAATATATCTATTTATTTTTAGTTCTAGCTCACGAGTATTCTAGACCTAAGTTTAAGCCTAGATCTAAATCTTCTAAGTCTCTCTCTATCTTCTATAGAATATTACTGAACATATAATCTTAAATTATTAATTAGTATTTTCTTAATATTGGTTCGTATACAATCTGATAAGAATCTTCTATAGAAACTTCGGGAACTATAGTCAGTATTAATTATATATTACTGTCTATAATTTTCTCTATCTTTTCATATCTTACACGCTTTTTTGTTAATTTATTTGGATTATTTATTAGCGGTACGAGATCTCTCTGACTTGAAGACTATTTTGGGGCTGATATGATTTCGGGAATCTCTAAAATCTCCAATTAGGAGATCGAGATTATCAAGTTTATATAAATATTCTGAGTAGATCTTAATAGACTTATATCTTTTAATCTTATTGATTTTAAATATAGACAGCTAACTGGCTGCTTCTTCTATTTCTTAGAATTCTTATTAAACTATATCAGCAATATTTAAGTTTCTTAATTATTCTCTATCTTAGAGAATCTAATATCTAAATTAATATTCTAAGAATAGTTTCTCTACTCAAAAGTCTCTAATTTTAATAGTTAGAGGGAACGCGATATTCTAGCTCTATGATAAAAAAAATCTACATAGTTTTAATTGCTATCTCCTTTCTAATCTTATATACTAAGCTAGAGGCCCGGTGGTTTTCTCCGTAATTAATATATTTAATTATTATAGCTTAATCCCGCTTATTTAAATATTTCTAGAATAAATACGAAGCTGCGCAGATACTATATTTAAATTTATATAAATATTGAGCTTGAATATATCTTAGTTTCTAATATTTATTATATAGTTTAGATCTCGTCTCACGATAAAAAATTATTATTATTTATATAACTGATTGTTAGATTTTTTTTTAAATAACTGTATTTACTATACAGAAATTAATAAACTTAATTATAAGTAAGTTTATTTGTTTTTTTTTTTTTTTAGTTTAACTAGCTATTTTAAATAGAGAATTTTAGTGTTCTTATATTTAGTTATCTAGATATGTTAATTATCCTGAATTAATCTAGCTATTTCTTGGGTTATAGTCTTAATTATAATACTAATTAATTTTATTAGAATACTATATATTATCATACTCTATAAAGAGAGCTGGACGTAGACTCTCGGACTAAATATCTAAATTTAGTAATTTTTTATTTATTTGAAGATTTCTATCTATGCTATTAATAATATCCGGAGTAAGATATCACTTAAAGATAACTATCTTATAGTAATAAATACTATTAAGCTAAGTATCGCGCTAATCTATTTGTTTATAGTTAAGTACTAAATTTTCTTAATATATTTATGAATTTTATTTAATAATACTCTGCAAAGATTATCTCTAGATATTATATTTTTTATTTTAACTACAATCTTACTATTTATTAGAAGCTTCGTGTGTGATATCTCTAAGGTGGATAATGTTATTAATGAAGATAGTGAGTCTGCTTAGACAGCTTTCTAATATTATTATTTAGTATATAGATTCTTCTAGAAGACTACAGATGAGTTAGTTCCTGTAGAAAGTAAATTAGTTTTTTTTTGATAATTTAGACACGTTGATTAATACACTTGATTTCGGCGAGAATCTGTTATAGAGTCTTATTTATCTTATCTTTATTATTAGTACTATTACTAGTATCTATATTTTTTTTTAAAAAAAAAAACAACTCTTTCTGCGCGAAATTAATGTTTGAAATTACGCCTTCAATTCAGCCCCATCCGGGCTCAGATTTAGTTCAAATCTATTTAACTCCACCAACTATCTTTTAACCCTAGGATCGCCCGTCTAGGGGCTCTAGGTCACTAGTAATAGCCGTTAATAGTTCAATACCCTTAAAACTATAGTTTAAAACCCTCCCGAGAGAACACCAAGCCGGTTACATAGCCAGATCAATAATATAAATAGACCTAGAAAAGCAGCCGATAAGATATTTCTATATATTAATTAAAAATCTAGAACTTAGATTAATTATGAAATTATTTATTTTATTAAAAAAGTTAAGAAATTTACCGAATAAAATATAGACGCTGATAATAACAATAGTAAGATAAATAAGATTCTATAGTTAATTCTCGCTAAAATTAAGTATATTAATCAGTATATCTAAATTATTGAAAAAAGAATAATTTATTTCTATTAAGGGCTAGTTCGACTCCGGCAGTTTTTTAGAAGAATTTATACGCCAAGTAGTAGCGTTAGAGAGCTGCTTAGGCAGGTCTACTATTTTTTTAATTAATAAGATTATTAATGTTAGAAATGCTGTATACGAAGCTTCTAGCAGATAATAAAATTGTAATTAAGATAAAGAATATAATATTTAGAGATAATTTTTATTAAGTATTTTTAAATAAGATTTTTAAGTGTGTTGAAAAAACCCGATACTTAATAGTAAAAAAGTAAATTAGTATAATATTTAGTTTAGCAGTTTTTATCGCTATAAGATAATTATTTTTAGATAGTATCTTGCTTCGGGTATTATTAGTAATATAGATAAAGATTTTTAGATAAATAAAAAACTACTAAACTTAAATATTTAGTTTGGGGATCTACATCCAGCTTTCTTTATAGAATATAATAATATATAGTATCTTAATAAAATTAACTAGTACTGTATCTAAAAATATAATCTAAAAAATAACTAGATTAATTGAAAATAATTAGTATATCTAGATAAATAAAAATAAATATAGAAAAACTAGGATTTTTTATTTAAGAGTAGCTGGTTAAGCTAAAGAAAAAAAAATAGATTTATTTATAATTAAGTTTACTAATCTCTACGTGGTAAATATAGCTATTTTAAAAAAAAAAAAAATCTAAAAATTAGTTATATATATAATAATAATTTTCCGCTATAAGACGAGATCTAAATTATATAATAAACATTAGAAACTAAGATATATCTAAATTTAATATTTATATAAATTTAAATATAATATCTGCGTAGCTTTATACTTATTCTAAGAATATTTAAATAAGCGAAATTAAGCTACAATGATTAAATATACTAATTATAGAGAAGACTATCGGATCTCTAGCTTAATATATAAGATCAGAAAAAAGATAGTAACTAAAACTAAGTAGATTTTATTTATAATAGAGCTGAAGTACTATATTTCTCCTAGGTATAGAGTTTAGGCTTAAAGGTTTCTAAATAAAAGAACTATCTCTAAGATATTAATTTAGACGCTAGGTCTTCTAAAATAAACAGAGATTGAATATAAAGTTTAAATACTACTAATATATTTTGTTAAAAACTCTAAAAAATAGGAGAAGTGATTAATTAGCCACCTATATTTAAAATTAACGAGATTAGAAGATATATATCTATTAAAGTCTGCTTAAAATATTTATATGGAATTAGTAATCTTAATCTTTTAATTAAAAATTTTAGAGATTCCTGAAATTATATTTATAACTTGAGGATAGACTTGAATTCTTGTATAGCTAATAAGCGATCCCGATAAGTTAATAAAAAAACGTATAAGATATAAAAAAATAGAGAAGATTATAAATAATAATATATAATTAATATTAATTATAATTTTCGAAGATTCCGAAGCCGCTATAGATTCTTATTAAATTATATATAAGCCAGCGTTAAGAAGATACTAATTAATAATTTTAAATAATATATTTAGTAATATTATTAGAAAGATAAAGACTTAGAGAGTTTAGGTCTAGACTTAGATTTAGATTTAAAATACTTGTGAGCTAGGATTAGAAGTAGATATACCGAAAATTTAAATACTAATTTATTTTAAGTATCGCTAATAAATAGTAAAGAAGATAGTGATAATAAATTATTTTTTAATAAATTTAGCTATTAATTTTAAAATTTTCTAATATAATGTACGTAAGATTAAGAATAAGATTATAACTATTTTTCTCTGGAATTATAGAGTACTGACAGCTAATATTATAGTAGTTTAAGAGTTCTAGACTAATATATTAAATAAAACTACATATTAATTAATTAGTTAGATATATTATCTCTTATATTCTAAGAGACGTGATTTTGATAGATAAAACAGAATTAAGAAAATAGAAGAGAAAAAGCGAGTAACGATATATTTATTAATATTAAAATAAATTATATCGAAGAGCTAAATATATCGGATAATACTAAAGAATTATTATTAGATTAAGATTATCTATTAATAGAAAGAGGTCTCAATGGTTCTTATAATTTATAATATATATAATTAATTGGGGACAGAAATAATTTAATACTTAAATTAGAAGATTCAGTGATTTAATACTAAAAGAGTAGAATAGATAGTAGTAGAAGATTTTAATATTTATTACTTTATATAAAGGGCTCCTACTACTAAAAAAAATAGAGAAGATGGAGAACTTCTTCAGATAATAAATAAGAATAATCTATATCTAGTTAATAAGCTAGATCTATTAAAGATAGATATTAATAATTAATATAGTCTTTTTATTACGAAATCTAGTAGGATTCTAAAAGCTATTAAAATACATTAGAATTAGGGAGGAAGTATATAAGACAGGGTTAATATTATTAATTAATTAATCAGACATGGAGCCGGCCGAAATAATAAATAAAAAAGTGGAAGTATTTAAAAGGGTATTCTTTCTAAAATTATTGCCGGCGGATCTTATTAATCTAGGGACTATAGAGTATCTAGAATAGTTAGAGTTTCTGCTGATTTAGAATTATAAGATAGAAGCGGCAATTCTGTCTATATTTATAGATAAAGTCCCGGGGAAGAATAATATATCAAATTAGATATAATATTAATTAATAGAGATATCCGGATTTCTTTATTATTTTATTAAGATTTTTAATATTTATATCTGGCTTGAATATAATTTTATCTATTTTTAGAGATCTACTACGATGGTGTTAAGAAAGAGAGAGAAGTATAATTATTAGATAATAAAAATTTATTATTTAATGGCTCTGTTTAATACGTTAAATAAGATTTTAGAGATAGTAGTGATTAAAAAAATTAATTATATAGTAGAGAAATATTTTCTACTATTTATAATAACGTCAGGAAATATTAATAAAATATATAATTTAGATTTTACTAAATAAGATATATACTGCATAAGAAAAAGAATAAATAATTAGTATAGTATTATTAGATATTAATAAAATCTACAATAATATAAATTACTGATACTTAGTATATAATTTATATATAAAAAATCTAGGGTTTTTAGTCTTGTAAATAAAGATTTTTCGAACTAATTAAAATATATAAATCAGAATATTTAAAAAGATATCTAAATAAATTAATATATTTATAAAGATCCTGTAAAGATTCTTAATATTATTAATTTTTTATTTTCTCTATAATATATCTTTAATTAAGAGCTGTTTAGAATTAACTATAATTTATAATTAGATTAATAATATCTATATTCTGGTAACTGTGAATACAGAGGAGAAGATAACTAATAAATTTTATCTAATCTACTTTATTAATTCTAATAGGGAAATCAAATCTTAATATATTTTATTATAGTTATCTGCGGCTATAATAGAGATATTAAAGCAAGTAAAATAATATTTTAGGTTTTAATTAGATTTAGGGTTTATTTTTAGAGAGTACTATTTAAAAACTGTAATTAAGATAAATAAAAGCTTGATAATTCTTCGGAGTCTTGGGGGATCTATATAGGGAGTATTAGTACTAGAGATAAGATAGTTTTATTAGATAGTAGTAGTATCGCAAATATTATATAAAATATTAGTATAATTCCAGAAGAAAATTATACTAGTTAAGTAATAAAATAAAATTATTAATTAATTTAAAGTCGTGCAGAAAAGAATAGGAGTTCTAATTAATAATATTTTTTAAATTACTACAACTGAGATATCAAATATAAAGCTATATCTTTTATTAATATATCTAAAGATAGACCGACCATATTATAAAATATTAATTAGAGTCTATATAGAATCTATTTTTATAATATTCTAGTATTTTATTTAATTCTAAAATACTAAGTAAAGAAAGCTAAAAGAAATAATATTTATAGAGATATAAACTTAAAAAAAATATATATATTTTTTAAGATTTTTTTAAAAACTATAATAGATAATTAAAAAAATCAATAAATATATATTTAGATATTCTAACAAGTACCACTAAAGATAGGTATTAAAAAAAGAGAATAGACAAGAAAAAATTATAATTAACTAATTAATTAGAATTAACTGATTAGTCGGAATTATTAACTAATTAATTAAATAGAGATATCGAAGCTGAATATCTTCGTAAGCTGAAATCTACTGAAATATAAACTGAAATCTACTGAAATATAAACTGAAATCTATTATTATTTAGTTTTTTTACTAATTTTAAATATGTTGTAAGCTCTGTCTATCTTAATACTAATTAAGACTAAATCAGGATTTTCAGAATTATCTATCTAAAAATATCTTTATTTCTCTATTAATTCTCTTCTTTTACCGAGAATACTCTAGTTTTTATTTTACTATAGTTAGTACTATTCGAAATCTTCGTAGCTCAGTTATATAGCCTATAAAGATTAATTTAAACTCTAAGTAAGTTAAGTTTCGGACTAGAGTAAAGACTACTATTATAGTTCTTATTTATTTTTAATATTTGTTTCTATTAATATATATAATTAGCTTCGATATTTCTATTTAATTACTTAGTTAATAATTCTAACTAACTAGTTAATTCTAACTAATTAATTAATTATAACTCATTCTTATCTATTCTCCTTTCTCGATGACCGTCTCTGGTGATATTTATTAAAATATCTAAATATATATCTACTATAGTTTCTAAAAAAATTCTAAAATATTCGTTCTTTCTCTAAACTTATATTTTTATAAGTATTGTTTCTTTTAGCTTTCTCTATCTAATATTCCGAGATTAAATAAAATATTAAAATATCATAAATATAAGTCTTATATAAATTCTAACTAATATCTTATAGTATAGCTGATCTATCTCTATCTATATTAATAGAAGATATAGCTCTACGTTCAAGATATTTACTATAGTAGTTCGAAAAATATTACTAATTAATATTACCGCTTTTTCTATATAATTCTAAACTAATTAGTAATTCTATTCTACTATTCTACTAATATAATATTTTTCTAGAATTATGCTGATATCCTGTATAATATCAATAATATTATTATTACTTAATATAGCCGCCTTATCTTTAATATTAATATTTTCTATATAGATCTTTTAAGGTCTGGAAGAATTATTAAGTTCACAAGTCTATTTTGGTTATAATCTTTAAATAGTATTTTCTAAAAATAAGTCTCGAGTTTAATCAAAACCCGAAATATTACTCTATCTATTTAACATCTCTACTATGTCTATAAACAGCTATAGTAGAATATATTAAGATCTAATTTTCCTATTAAAACCCTGATTGGGGCCCCCCCTGGGGTTAACAAAATAAGTTAGATAAAACATTAAAAACAAATATTAATATATATATCTTTATCTATTTATCTATCTTCCCACAGACTTGCTAAAACTTATTAGTTATCTTCTCTGTATTCTCTATCGCGAGAATACAGATATTATTAATCTAATTGTAAGTTGTAATTAACCCCGAGCTATAATTCTTAATTAGAAATATATTATGGAGAAGATAAAAAATTAGTAATATTAGAGATCTCTGCGAAATCTCTATAGATATATTATTTAATTCGAATATCTTTTCTAATATCTTAATTCTCATACTTAAGTTGACCAGAAAAGCCTCAATCTATAGAATTAAAAATCCTAGATCTTTTATATATAGATTATATACTAAATATCGATAGTTTATATTATTATAGATTCTGTTAATATCTGGCAAGATTATATTTATTATTGAATATTCTTTTCTCTATATAGTATATATTTTATCTAGTAAAATCTAAATCGTACATTTTATTAATATCTCCCGATATCCACCCAGATATATTATAAATAATAGAGAATACTTCTTTATTATATAACTAATTCTCTTAGCTACTACTACCTCTAAAACTTTATTTAACGTGTTAAATAAAGCCACTAAATAGTAAAACTTTATTATTTAATAATTATATTTTCTTCTCTTCCTTAGTACTACCGTAATAGATCTCGAAAAATAGATAGAATTATATTTAAACCAGATATAAGTATTAAAAATCTTAGTAAAATAATAAAAAAATCTAGATTTTTTTATTAATTAATATTATATCTGATTCGGTATACTATCCTTCCCCAAAATCTTATTAATCACTATTAACTAAATCACTATCTTTATTTTATGGTTCTAAATCAGCGGGAACTCTAATTATTCTAAGTACTAAATTATAGCTATATTTAGATTAGTCAGATCCGCTGGCAATAACTTCAAAAATAATATTTTTTTAAACGCCTCCGTCTTCTTACTTACAGTCTCGGCCGGCTCCATATCTAGCTAATTAATTAGTGATATTAACTCTATCTTGTAAATTTCTTTACGTCTTCGAGCCTATTTTAATAGTCTTCAGAGCTCTACTAGACTTTTCTCAGTAGCTCGCTATATCTACTGATAATAGTCTAAAGAGAGCGCCTTACTAACTATCCTTTGTTTATAATTTTGGGTCCTGTAGTAACTTCTCTACGCTGCAGAGATATAATAATATATATAAAACCATCTAAGTTAGTAAGCTTGCTTAACTGCTTCTTAATATTTAGAATCGAAATCAGGATTCATAAATAGACTTCGTTTTATTATTAATATTAACTTTTTAATAATTTTATATATAACCGCTACTAGGGCTATTATTTCCAGCTCTAAACAAGGTTTAATAGTTCTAAAGAGATCTAGATATTTTATATTATAAAGTCTCTATAACAGCCTCCTATAGTATCTTAATATTTATTTTCTTCCAGTTTCTTTATAGAATTATTTGAACACTGATGCCTCTATGTTTAATACTATTTTTAAGGGCTAGTAATCTGATTAATAATCTATATTATTAGCTTGCTTATAGTAGACCAGACGGTCTACTAGATTTTATGATAGAAAGACTATATTAATTATTAATATCTATCTATTTTATTCCTATATTAATAGATCTAGCTTATTAACTAGATATAGATTATTTTTATCTACTATCTCTAGAAGCTCTTCTTCTATATTTTTATTAACAGTAGGGCCCTCTTATATAGAATAATAAATATTAAAGTTCTCTACTACTACTTATTCTATTTTTTTTCTTTAGTATTAAATCACTAAATCTCTTAATTTAAGTGTTGAATTATCTTTATTCTCAATTAATTATATATGTTATAAATTATAAGTATTCTCGGAATTCTTTTCTATTAATAAATAATCTTAATTTACTAGTAATTCTTTAATATTATTTAATATATCCAGCTCTTCAGCGCGATTTATTTTAATACTAGTAGATATATCTCTATTTATTTTTTCTTATCTGTTTTCTCAACCCCGTCCTGCCTGCTAAAATCATGATTCCTAGAATATAAAAACTAATATATCTAACTAGTCAGTTAATATATAATTTCGTTTAGTATATTAGTCCAGAACTCTTAAATTATTATAATATCGGCTATCAGCACTCTATAATTCCGGAAAAAAATAGCTATAATCTTGTTTTTAACGTTATATATATTATGATTAGCAATTAAGTTTATCAGAAAATAATTTGTTATTGCTATCTTTTTTACTACTTATTGATAGTACTTAAAATAAATTAGTATTTTTACTATACCTACTTATCTTTAGCTCTAATTTCTAGATATTAATCTAAGTTTAAGCCTAAATTTGAATCCTTTGAGTCTCTATCTTCTTAATAATATTATTAAATATATTATCTAAAGTTACTAATTAATATTTTCTTAATATTAGCTCGTATATAATTTAATAAAAATCCGTAATAGCTTTAGAGTTATCAAAAACTATAGTCAGTATTAGTTATATATTATTATCTATAATTTTCTCTATCTTTTTATATCTTATATATTTTTTATCAGCTTATTAAGATTATTTATTAATGATATAAGATCTCTCTAACTCCGAGACTATCTTTAAACTATTAATATAATTTCGGGAATCTTTAAGATCCCCGATTAAAAAATCAAGATTACTAATTCTATATAAATATTCTAAGTGGATTTTAATAGATCTGTATCTTCTAATTTTATTAATTTTAATTATAGGCGGCTAACTTATCACTTCTTCTATTTCCTAAAACTCTTAATAAACTACGTCAGTAGTGTCTAAGCTTTATATTTAATTCCTGCCTGCCTGAAAAATTCTAGCGTCTGAATTAATACTCTAGAAGCGGTTCTCCTATTCAGAAGTCTCTGAGCCTGAGCCTAAACTCTAGTCTGATAACTGAAAGAAACTCGGTATTCTGACTCTATAATAAAAAGAATCTATTTAGCTCTAGCCGCCACTTTCTTCCCGATCTTATATATTAAGCTAGAGATCCGGCAATCTTCTCCGCAGTTAATATATTTAATTATTATTATTTAATTTTATTTACTCAAATATTTCTAAAATAAATGCGGAGCTACGTAGATACTATATTTAAATTTATAGAAATATTAAGTTTGGATGTATTCTAGTTTTTCATATTTATTATATAATTTAGATATCGTCTTACAATAGAAAATTATTATTATTTTTATAACTAACTTCTAGATTTTTTTTTTGAATAGCTATATTCGCTATATAAAAATTAGTAAATTTAATTATAAGTAAGTCTATCTGTTTCTTTTTTTTTAACCTAATTAAATATTTTAGATAAAAAATTCTAGTCTTTTTATATTTACTTCTATTTAGATATATTAGTTATCCCGAATTAATCTAATTATTTCTTGGGTTATAATCTTAGCTATAATACTAATTAATTCTATTAAAATATCGTATATTATTATATTCTATAAAGAAAGCTGCTGGACGTAGATCTCTAAACTAAATATTTGAGTTTAGTAATCTTTTATTCGCCTAAAGATCTCTATTTATACTACTAATAATATTTGGAGTGATATGTCTCTCGAGAGCAGCTATCGAGCTATAATAAAAATAATTAATTTAAGCGCTGTACTGACCTGTTTTTTTACTATTAAGCACCGGATTTTTTTTAGTATATCTAAAAATCTTAATAATACTTAGCGGAAATTATCTCTAATATTATATTTTTTATTTTAACTATCTTACTATCTACTAGAAGCTTCGTATATAGTATCTCTGAATTAAACAATCCCGCTAATTAAAAAAATAGTAGACCTGTCTAAGCAGCTCTCTAACGCTACTACCTAGCGTATAAATTCTTCTAAAAAACTGCCGGTCGAACTAGCCCTTAATAGAAATAAATTAGTCTTTTTTTAATAATTTAAACACGCTAATTGATACACTTAATTTTAGCGAGAATTTATTATAAAATCTTATTAATCTTATTATTACTACTATTATAATCTCTAGCGTCCACGCTCTTTTAAGCGAATTCTTTAACTTTTTTAATAAATCGGAGAATCTTATTATTAACCTGAGATCTCTGATTAATATATAGAAATACCTTATTAGCTGTCTTCCTGAGCTCGTCTATATTGTTGATTTAACTACGTGGCCGTCTTGGCGCTTTTTTAGGAGGCCCCTAAACCACGGTTTCAGGGGATGTTAGTCCACCAACCGCCATTACTAGTAACCTAGAGCCTTTGGATGGGCGATACTAGGGTCAAGAGATAGTGGGTAGAGTTAATTAAAATTAAACTAAATCTGAGCCTGAATAGGGCTAAATTGAAGGCGTAATTTCAAAAATTTGGTTCGCGCAGAAAGAGTTGTTTGTTTCAATATTTTTAGTACATCTCTAGATATATTATAAATAGTAGAGTATTTTTTATTATATAGCTAATTTATTTTATTATTATTATCTTTAGGATCTTGCTTAATATATTAAGTAGAATTACTAGATAATGAAATTTTATTATTTAATAATTACACTTCTCTCTTTTTCTTAGTATTACCGTAGTAGACTGCTAAAAATAAATAGAATTATATTTAAGACAAATATAAGTATTGAATATCTTTATAAAATACTAAAAAAATCTTAATTTTTTTATTAATTAATATTATACTTAGTTTGATATATTATTCTTTTCTTAAGATTTTATTAGCTATAGCTGACTAAATTACCATCTCTATCTCATGATTTTAAATTAGCAAAAACTCTAGCTACTCTAAGTACTAAACTATAGTTATATATAGATTAGTTAGATTCGCTAGCGATAACTTCAGAAATTTTTTTTTTTAAATATTTCTATCTTTTTATTTACTGTTTTAGCCGGCTTCATTCCTGATCAATTAATTAATAATATTAATTCTATTTTATATATCTTTTCTCAGCTTAAGTCTATTTTGATAGCTTTTAAAACTTTATTAGATTTTCTTTAGTAGCCCCGCTATACTCCCTAATAATAGTTTAAGTAGAGTATTTTACTAACTACTCTTTTTTTATAGTTTTCAGTCCTGTAATAGCGACGCTAGACTATAGAAGTATAATAATATATATAGAGTTATTATAGCTAATAGGCTTATTTAACTATATTCTAATATTTAGAATTAAAGTCGGGATTTATAAATAAACTTGATTTTATTATTAATATTAAATTTTTAATAGTCTTATATATGATTATTATTAGAGCTACTATTTCTAACTTTAAATAAATTTTAGTAACTCTATAGAGATCTATCTTATTATTTTACTATGGAATTTTTATAATAGTCTTCTATAATATTTTAATCTTTATTTCTTTTTAATTTCTTCGTGAAATTATTTTAGACTAATATTACTATATTTAGTATTATCCTTAAAAAAACTAGTAATTAGATTAATTAGATTACTAATCCATATTATTAATTTATTTATAGTAGACTAGATATTTTATTGAATTTTGTAATAAAAATACTATATTAATTATTAATATTTATCTATTTTATTTTTATATTAGTAGGTCTAGCTTACTTCTATCTATTAGATATAGATTATATTTATTTATTATCTTCAGAAGATTCTTACTTTCAGTATTTTTCTTAATTATAGAGTTTTTTTATATAGAATAGTAAGTATTAAAATTCTTTATTACTATCTACTTTATTTCTTTAGTATTGAATCGCTAAATATTCTAATTTAAGTATTAAATTATCTTTATTTTTAATCAATTATATATTTATAAATTATAAGTATTCTTAGAATATTTTTTACTAATAAATAATTCTAATCTACTAATAGTTCTTTGGTATTATCTAGTATATTTAGCTCTTCGGCGCGATTTATTTTAATACTAGTAAATATATCTCCATCTATTTTTTCTTTTTTTCTGCCTTCTTAATCCTATCTTGCCGATTAAAGTCACGATTTTTAGAGTATAAGAGCCGGTATATTTAACTAGTTAACTAGTATATGCTTTATTTAGTATATTAGTCTAAAACTCTTAAATTACTATAATATTAGTTCTTAGTATTCTATAATCCTAAAGAAAAATGGTTATAATCTTATTCTTAATATTATGTATATTATATTAAAGAATTTTAAGATTAGCGACTAGATTTATTAAAGAATAATTTATTGTTGCTATTTTTTTTTACCACTCATTATCGATACTTAAAATAAGTTAGTATCTAAATTCCCTATATATCTATTCGTCTCTAGCTCTAGCTTATAAATATTCTAGACTTAAGTTTCAGTCTAACTCTGAGTCTTAAGTCTTTATTTCTCTCAGAATATTACTAAATATATAATTCTAGGCTACTAATTAATGTTTTTATGATACTGGCTCGTACACAATTCAATAAAAATATTTTATAGAGGCTTTACAGAGAGTAGTTATAGCCAGTACTAGCTATATATTATTATTTATAACTTTTTTAATCTCTTCATGTCTTACTCGCTTTTATATTAACTTATCGGAATTACTTATTAATAATATAAGATCTCTTTAATTCCGAGATTATCTTCGAGCTGTTAGTATAATTTTAGAGATTTTTAAGACTATTAATTAGCAAATCAAGATTACTAATTCTATATAGATATCCTAAATAGATCTCGACAGATCTATATCTTCCGATCTTATTAATTTTAAATATGGGCGGCCTACTGGCCGCTTCTTCTATTTCTTAAAGTTTTTAATAAACTATATTAGTAGCGCCTGAGCTTTATATTTAGTTTCTGTCTGCTTTAGAGGGCCTAATATCTAAATTAATATTTTAGTAGTTTTTCTACTTAAAGACTTCTAAGTCTGTGCCTAAGCTCGAGCCCGATAACTGAAGAAAACTTAATATTCTAATCTTATAGCGAAGAGAATCTATTTAGCTCTTATTATTATTTTCTTTCTAATTTTATATATTAAACTAGAGACCTAATAATCTTCTCTATAATTAATATATTTTATTATTACTATCTGTCGGTCTGATGCTTATCTAATCATGAATATAAATAAATTCATGATATTCCTTGCAAAAATTCTCACATTTTGGTGTGTCATTCATTTTTATGACATCATTCTTTTATCAATTTTATGATTTCATTATTATGAGCTCATATAAATGATCTCGATCAAATCGATATGATTTCATCAATCTAGGTCAGTCTATATGACTACCGATGATCTAAATTCATGAAATCTAGACCAAATCATGAAGTTATTCACTTCTTCAATCGATCAGTCTAGAATCAGGACTTTAATCTATTTCTATAATTTTACTTCTTCAAACGCTTTAAAGCTTTGAAGCTTTTAATCTTTTAATTTTTAATATTTTCTATTTTTATCTTTGTTGAAGCTATTCAGATGATCACTCGATTAAGGAATTATACTAATCTTTATGATTATATAATTTTCTTCTGATTTATCATCATCAATTCGATACTATCTAATCCTGTTTAATCAAATATTTTTAGAACGAGTGTGAAGCTGCGTAGATATTATATTTAAATATATCTTAATTTTTTTATTTTTCATATAGTTTAAATCTCATTTTTTAATAGAAAATTATTACTATTCTTATAACTAACTAGATTTTTATTTCTGAATAACTAACTGTATTCACTATATAGAGATTAGTAAACTTAATTATTTAATAAATCTATCTATTTTTGTTTTCGGTTTAATTAACTATTTTAGATAGACAATTCTAATATTTTTATACTTATTTACTTAGATATATTAATTGTCCTAAATCAATCTAGTTATTTTTTAAATTATAGCCTTGATTGCAGTACTAATTAATTTAATTAAAATTTCGTGTATTATTATATTCTACGAAAAAAGCTGGATATAGATTCATAAACTAAATTCTTAAATTTAGTAATCTTTTATTCGCCTGAAAATCTCTATCTATATCGTTAATAATACCCGAAATAATATATTGTTTAATAGTAGCTATCGGGTTATAATAATAAAAATAGCTGAATTAAGTACTATATTAATCAACTTTTTATAGTTAAGTATTGAGTCTTTGTAGTATATCTAAAAAAATTTATTTATTAATACTTAATAAAAATTATTTTCAAATATTATATTTTTTATCTTAACTATAATTTTATTATTTATTAGAAGCTCCGTTTATAGTACTCCTAAAATAGATAATTCTACTAATTAGAAGAATAGTAGGCCTACTTAGATAGCTTTCTAATATTACTATTTAGTATATAAATTCTTCTAGAAAATGGTCGAACTGATCTCTAAAGATCCCGAAAGCTCTGAGAAAAATAAATCAGTTCTTTTTTTAATAATTTAGATACGCTGGTCGATACGCTTAATCTCAGTAAAAATCCATTATAGAGTCTTATTAATCTTGCTACCGCTAACATCTATATCTTTCTAAACAAATTCTTTAATTTTTTCGATAAATCGAAAAATCTCATTATTAATCTAACTTTTAGATCTCTAATTAATGTATAGAAATATCTTATTAACTGCCTTTCTAAATCTGTCTATATTAATAATCTAGCTATATGGCCGGCTTGACGTTCCTTCAAAAAACCCCTAAATTATGATTTTAGATGTTAGACTACCGACGACTATTACTAGTAACCCAGAGTCCCTGGATGAGCGTGAGCGATTCTAGAATCAAAAAATAGCTGGTAAAGTTAATTAAAATTAAACTAAATCTAAGCCCGAACAGGACTGAATTAAAGACGTAATGTCAAAAATTTAATTCGCGAAGAAAGAGTTCTTTTTAATAAAGAAATATATAAAGAGCTAGAATAAGCTTCTAAAAAATAATAAATAATAGAAAAAACTAAGCTAGCGATAACTTATTTTATAATTTAAATAGACTTGCTATATTAGTTTAAACAATTAATACTAAGACGGCAGAGATAATAAAAAACTAGAATTATTAGGATTTTAGTAATAAAGCAGCGGGCGGAATTAAAAAAAATTTAAAAATCTATAAAAATTATAATACTGATACTGAAGACAACGAGACCTGCTAGATTTTAGGAAATAAAGAGAATTTATAAAGTTTAAAGAGATTATAATATTAAGTAAGAAAATAATATATAATATATATCTTAAAATTATATTATCAAGTTCAGTAAATTCTAAATTAAATCAATCAAGAGCGAGAAAAGACAGCAGATTAAAAAGTACTACAATAGTCAGTGTTAAGAACCGCCAGATAGTTAGTAGTTAGTTAATAGATAATAAATAGACAGAGATAACTATTAGTCGCGAGATTATAAGATTTTAGATTTAATATATTTATATTCTAGATTTAATTTGTTTATACGTGCTAGTCTCTTTCGGACTGCTCTACGACTACTATAGAGAAGTCTTCCCACTCCCGCTGCGCGGGAGCAACCCTGCATGGCGGCTATAGAAATCAGACCCGCTAAAACAGGCTAATAAAATCTACTACTACTACTACTACTATTTATTATTAATATTTAAAATACGTTAGTATTCTCTGCTCTATACTTACTTTGTTTTTAACGAACTGCGCTAGTAGTGTTTGAGCTTCTTATCCAGTCTTTATTTGTGGTTTTAGTAGGCTCGGTATTTATACTAATATTCTAAAAGTAATTTTCCCACTCAGGGGTTTTTGAGTCTAAGTTCAAACGCGATAACTAGAGAGAACATAATATTCTAGTTTTATTACAAAAAAATCTGCTTAGCTTTAACTACTGTTTTCTTTTTAATTTTATATATTAAATTAGAGACCTAATAACTTTCTCTACAGTTAGTATACTTAATTGTTATAATTTAGTTTCGCTTCCTTAAAAATTCTTAAAATAAGTATAAAGCTGCACAGATATTATACTTAAATTTATAAAAATATTAAGCTTGTATATATCTCGGTTTCTGATACTTATTATATAGTTTAAATCTTGTTATATAATAGAAAATTACTATTATTCATATAATTAATCTTTGGATTTTTTTTGGAATTACTGTGTTTACTATATATATAGAAATTAATATATTTATTTATAAGTCTATTTATTTTTTTTCTTTTTTAGCTTAACCAGTTATTCTAAAAAAAAAGTTAGTTTTTTTAATTCTAGTTTCGCTTACAGTACTAATTAATTTTATTAAAATATTATATATTGTTATATTTTATAAAGAGAGCTGGACGTAGATTCTTAAATTAAATATCTGAATCTAATAATTTTTTATTTATCTGAAGATCTCTGTTTGCGCTGTTAATAATATCTACAGTAATATATTATTTAAAAACAGCTATTTTACAATAATAAAAACAACTAAATTAAGCGCCGCGCTAATCTACTTTTTTATTATTAAATAACTATCGGATTTTCTTAGCCTACCTAAGTATCTTACTCGATAATAATCAATAGAGATTATTTCTAGATATTATATTCTTTATTTTAACCAATATTTTACTATCTGTTAAGAGCTGCGTGTGCAGCACTCTTACGGTAGAGAATTCTGACTATAAAAATAATAGACTTACCTAAACAACTTCCTAATAACGTAACCGGCCACCGAAGTGGCTCACCCCCACCAAGAAATACAGAATTCAACGAATTTCATCAAAATTGAAGCTATTCAACCCCGCGTAATTATATTATACTAATTCTAACTAGATATTTCTAATTAGGCGTTTCCTAATTTATATACTTAAGATAATTATGACCTTCTTTACTATATATTGTAGCGAGGTGGCCGGTACTGAATAGACTAACAAAGACTGATCATTCTTTTTCTAAGTTTTTTAATATCTAGTAAGACTAAATAGCGTGCTTTTTTTCTGTAGATATTAATATATAGCCTCTTCCTTCTTCTATTTATATTGATTTGAGGTACGAAGCTAATATATCTCTTATTAATATAGAGACTTTTTCTATATCGCGATTTCCGCAACTTTGTATATTTTTTAAATTATCTCTTCTAAAATAATTAAAAATAACCCTGTTTCTCGAAGTGACTGAAACTCTACTTATTGATAATTTAACTGATAAAGATTATAGGTCGTTTTACCGATATATATTAAATAATTAGAGAATAAAATAGAAGATAGAGTAGATATATATAGATATTTTAGATTTTTTTAACACTTGTTATAGATTATATAGAAATAGACTAGTAGTTATAGTATTAAATGTTTTAGAATAAATCTAGTAATAGTAATAAAGAAAAGCGTTTTTATTAATATATATAATATCTTTATATTTTATATATGGACTGATTGATTCGGCCGCTATATAAGATTTTTAATAGTCCAAAGCAGGTGATATTAAGCGGGTTAGCCTAAGGTCTATAAAAAAAATGAGACAGTATATATAATAGAATAAATTTAGATGTTGAATAGCTTCTATAACTATTAAAAATTAGTAAACAATACTGGTCTACTGTTTTTGAAGCTGTATATTTATTAAAGAATTAAATCTATTTAAATCTGAGCTTATTAATTATCTATCCATTCTTACTAATACTAATACGCTAATACGCTAATTATTAAGGATAGTTTTAAATTACAATACCTGATAAACTTTATCTATAAAAATAATCTACGAAAACAATATACTACTTATAATATTAATCGCTATAATAGTCGTAAAGTATTCACAATTTCTAAATTAAATTAATCATACTTTTTTATTACGAGATTTAGAACTATATATAATTTTTATAATTAAAGCTACTTTTATTTAAAACCCCGTTTTATTTATATTATATGAATCCTGTTTAAGAATACCATATTTTTATATAGTATTTTGAACTAATTCAAACCACCGGCCGATGATCTGAGAATTCTCGTATTTTACATATTAATAATCGAATCACTTTAAGTATTTTAACTTTAATTCAATTTTATGATATTTAACGAATCAGTGGATCTAGCGCTAGTTAATAGTTACTTCAGTCTCTGAGATAGAAGGATTGTAGCGAGATAATAGATTATAGTAGTAAAGAGAGAATAGCTATATAAATCTATATCTATACTTTTTTACTTTAATACTAATTTATTAGTATTAGAGAGCTTCTTATGATTTATAATCCTACTACGTGGTTTGACCCCATTCAACTAATCTTTGAAGATATTTAATTTAACATCAAAGGCAAAATTGCACACGTCTTTTTAGAAGCAAATTGATTGCGATTTTAAATATCGCAGGCAAGCTTTATTCTCTGGTCTTTCGATAGTTCTTCCATTTTTCTGAATAGCTTTAAAATTTGAATGAATTATAGGTGGTTAAATTGAATCATTTAATTTTATCATCTACTACTAAATGAGCGGTGAGCCGTGCGCCGCTTCGCTGGCCGGTTACGTTACCACTGCTTCGCATAAATTCCTTTTAAAAGACTGCCGGAGTCGAACTGGCCCCTAATAGGGATAAATCAGTCTTTTTTTAATGAGTTAGACTCGACTCGCTGGTCGATACGCTTGGTTTCGGCAAGAATCTGTTGCAGAATCCTATTAACTTTATTTTTATCGCTATTAGTGTCCACGCCCCTTTGAGCGAATTTCTTAACTTTTTTAATAAATCGGAGAATTTCACTAGTAACCTGAGCTGTAGGCCTCTAATTAATATATAAAAATATTTTATCGGCCGTCTTCGTGAATCTATTTATATAAGTGATCTGGCTACGTGGTATAAGGCACGAAGTGTAGAGTATAATAAATCGTATTATGAAGAATACTAAATATAAAGAAGAAAAAGGAAGAGGAGAATTCTTTGAAAAGGGATTCTCGTCTGGTTATATCAGACAGCGATGTATAAGTAATAAACGAGAAGTAAACCAAACAGAATGTCTTAGCCAGTAAGATATATAAAAGTGTAGTTCTAAGATAGGGTTGTATAAGTTATATAATTAGATTATTAGATCTAAAATCTAATACTACTTTCTCTTTAAACTAGTAAAGTCCCTGAACACGAAACAAAAACAATTATATAAAAAGAAAAAAGAAATCGTTAGAAAAAAACAGAGAAAATAAAAATAAAAAAGTAGGCGGGGTAGGCTTAGAGAAATATTTTTGATAATAAACATCTTATTAATAATATACTGAAAGTCCTGTTAGAAATATTATAAGAGATTATTATTTTAATTATTCTATAAATTCTCGAATTAGGCCTTATGTTATATATTATACTATATTTAATAGCAGTTAACCACTGAGCATACTTTTTATTTCGGGTAAGATTCAGTGTCTTAAATATTGAAAATTATAATAGAATATACCGGGATTTTAAACTAATTAGAGAAAATATTAATGAAACAAAAATAAAACTAAAAATAAAACATAAAGATGATTCCCGCGGTAATCATATAATTAGATACCACTATTTCATAGATTTTATAATTAATAATACAGATAATTATATAAAAAATAATTTTTTTTTAATATATTAGACTTACTCTCGCGACCAAACTTAAAATAATATATATTAATATAGACCTAATTACTCACACAATAATCTAGGTATAGTTAATAATAGTAATTTACTGTCACACCCTAGGTTCTTCCAACACTGCTCTCAGTAGACTGTTATCCGAATATCGACTTCAGACACAACAATCCACTTATAACTAGATATCTTAATTATATAATCGACTGACTATGTAATCTATCTAGATCGAAAACTAATAATAGACAAGTATCAACCCTAAACTATAATAAAAATTAAATGGTAAGACTTAATAAATAATATATTATAAATTAAACGCGAAAAACTAAATAAAAACTATTCTAAATATATAAAATAAATATTTTTTATATATTCTTCGCTTCTGGAGTTAATAGATAGATAGATATACTAAATAATAGTAATATAGTATATAATATACCATATTTCTATTAATTAATTTATTATTTATATATTAATTAGTTACGTAATATTTATATTAGAAAATTAAGTTTACATAGAAATATATATATTTAATTTTTTTATTATAGTCTCTTTTCGGAAGACAGTATAATTCTGTTTAGAATAGCACTCAGTAAGCGCTTAGTAGGTAGTTAAGATATCGGGCCATTAGTTAGTTGCGGGTTTTGTTGGCTGTGGGGTTTTGTAATTCCCCAACCCCTGCCATGGCCATCACATAAGTGACTGGTGAAAGTGTCGTAACATTTACTTATATTTTATAGATATTATATACTTAAATAAGCTTATTTTTTAGATATTTATAAGTTTACTCGATACGAATAATTAAAATATTAGTTCGAAAAATTTTAAGATAGATCGGTACTATAAAGATATCTAGAAGTTCGGCTCTAATATAGAGATAATAAATATGGTTAGTAAAAAATAGTAATATATTAATTAATTTATTAGTATAATAATTAGTCGTAAACAGCGTATTCAGCAGAAAATTAACTTAACTATTCTAGGTCTAGTTAATATATACTCGAGGATAATTCTTAAATTTTTTAATAGTAGTAAGTCTAGAAGCAGCTAATAATAAATAAGCTATAATTAAATAAGATAATTCATATTTATAAAAAATATAATAATATATTATTTCGATAAATTTATTAAGATTTTTTAATATAAGCGGCTCGAAGAGATATATCTTAATTTATTAATTAAATATTATAAATATATACTGGTAGATACGTCCGCAATGAGTATAAAAAAATAGCTTCTCAGCGAGATTTATGTTAAGATCGAGCTATTTATATTAAAGAATTAGGAATAGTTTTAATAAGCTTTAATATTATATATTATATATTTTCATGCGGTAATAGATGTTGTGGAATATGGTAGAGATATTATAATCATTTTATATTTTCGGCTAGAAGTAGTAATATATTAGAGCCCGATATATATATTTTAAGGGAGTTGATACGGCCACACCCCTGTCGCTTCCGCCACACTGCTCCTGCTTCCGCTATATCAGCGCTCCCTCCTACTATACTGCTCCTGCTTAATTAGGAAACTCATAGGCCTGTTTCAATATAACTGCCACGCTCAACGCTTAATTATATATCTAAGATAGAGCTAGATTAGTCTGAAATAGTATTAGATTAGCCCGAAATAAATATTTTTAATAAGACTTTTCTATAGATACTAGAAGATTTTCTAAATTTTTTAAAAAATAGGTTTTATTAATAATTTTACTATATTATATAATTATGTCTTAATAATCAAAAGCTCGAAAAAAAATAAATAGCTAGATTAAAGTATAATATCTCTATTATAATAAAAATAGAATTTATTATATAAAAATGATAAAAAAAAATTATATTTGTTTAATTATTTTTTTCAAACTATTATATTTTGAGATAGCAAGCTTAATTAGGCCATAAGAATTAATAATTTAAATTATAATTATAAAATCTTTTTTTTATACTTATTTTATTTTATGTAAAATTGAGCTTCAGAAATATACTAATTAGATAAAAATATAGTTTAATATCAGTCTATTTTTATTAAATTCTTAATATAAATATAAAAAATAATAATAGTCTTATTTCCCGTAATATCTATAATCTATATTAGAAATTCTACTATAAATTTCTTAATATATATATTTTAATTTAGGTTTTACTTATTATACTGTTAAAAGAGGGGAAATAGCCTTTTAATTATTTTATTAATAATAATAATTATTTTATAGAATTATTCTATATATATAGGCTTTATTTTAAGTTTCTATAAGTAAATTTTTTTATTTTTATTATAAACTATATATATAAAACTAATAAATATGAAATATTAATATTAGATATTATTAATATTATACTTACTGATATAATCTTTTTTATTAACTTTATATTTATATATAATAAAAGGAAAATATTCTATATTTTTATTTTAAAGAATCTTAAAAATTTATATAATTAAATATAATTATTATATCTATTTATTATCTTAATTATTAAGAAAACAGCTCTAATTGTCACGACGCCAGCCCGGGAAGGATTCTGCCTGAGCTGACCGCCTGCCCCTGACCGCCCTCTCTATATATCTAATAGCTCGGGACCGATCTAGCTTCTGAATCTCAAGCTATATTTTATCTATTAGTCTATATATAGTCTGACTAGTAGTCTATTACTAATTAATCTTATTTCTTCTAATCTATACTTCTATATCTTAGTATTATATAGCTCCTAATATAGAATTAATTAAAATTATTAGAATATCTATAATATTCTGGTCTTTATTTTTTTCTAAAACTTCTAAGTAATCTGTCGCTTATATATCCGAAAATTCTTAAGAATAAATTAATTCTTATAATTAAATTAATTAATACGCGATTAAAACTCAGATAAATCTGGATAAAAAGAAGAAAACTTATAGAAATATTTATATAGATTTAGAGAGTATTATTAGTTATTAAAAAATAATTTTTTAAAAAAAAGATAATAAGATTCTTTAGCTCTTTAAAAAGAAGAATAAAGTAATTTTACTAATTATTTTTACTATAATTACTTCTATCCAGATATCCGAGCTAGTTATTGTTGGTCTGATAAAGCGATACTAGCGGGATTCGAACCTGCAGCCTTTATGGAGTTCATTATTTTATGAATTTCATTAAAATTTATGAATTAAAATCATGATATCACTTATTCAACAAAAATC